>GL380564.1:9355-20448 GCA_000143925.2 Caenorhabditis brenneri
TTTTTTTCAAAATATTTACAAACTTTTTTTTCAAATGTCCTCATGGTTTTTTTCAAAGATTGGATAATTCTTGCTTGGCATCCGGGTGGATATGAAAACCATGATCCACCCTATATCGAAAAACCGACCGACATCGTGTTCAAAAGAGGCAATCACGGTCCATCCCCGGTTAGCGAACGCTACTGGCTCGCAAGGGACAAAAGTCCCTTGCGCTTGAGAAGCATTCGTGAACCGCGCTTTATCATTGAACATCTCTGCTGAACACGAGGTCGGTGGGTCAACGAAAGAAGGCGGTCGATGATCCACATATCCTCCCGAATGCCAGGCATGATAGCGCCAATCTTGAAAAAAACCAATGAGAACATTGAAAAAAAAGTTTTGAAAATTTTGAAAAAAAAAGCCCATCTCCTGCATGGGAAAAAAATTGGAAAATCGCAAAAAAAAAAGTTTGTCATTTTTTTGTGAAAAACAACTTATAATGATGTGAAAAACGATAAAAATGATTATAAAACTGAAAATAGTTGCTTCTAGGTCTTTTCTGTTGTTCTGGAAAAAACCAAAAAAAAAGCAAAAAATTTGACCCTGGTGGGGGTTGAACCAACAACCTACCCACTACAAACTGCGCCTTTCGCCGCTGCGCTACCAACCGACGTTTCTGCGTACAGTTAGAGGACATAGTCTATTCGCCAGAGGTCCGCCTGGACCGAGAGCCCTTAACCATAGGGGAAATTCGAGAGCTCACAACTTGGCTCCAAAAAATATTTAGCCGGTTTTTATTTCATAAGTTGGTTTTCCATGTCTAAAGCTATCTCTGTGCAAATTTATACGTGATCCTAAAGCCGCTCCGTCAAATACTTCCCTAGTTAGACCATTATAATTACAATTTTGGGACAAAAACCACAGGAAATAGGCATTTTTATGGTTTTGAGTGTCAATTATTGAAAGTGGCTTGATCGAAATAATTGAAAGAACAAATTAACTTTATAGTTTTGTGAAACTGTATTTTTTTCAAAAGCCTTTCAATTTTTTTTACTGTTTTATCATTTTTCATAAACTTCAACTTCCATGATTTTTTTTGATCCAGCAACAACTATTTTTGTGAAAAAAGCTCATTTTCCAAAAAATTCTGGTTAAAATTGCATTAAAAACGGTCTAAAACCGGTCAAAATCCATCAAAAATTCACAATTTTTTATTCTGAGCAATCTCTATTTTTAGCTCCATTCATAAAGAGACAGAGAAGCTGAAACAATATGGGAAAAAATGAAGTCAATCAACGAACTAATTCTGGAAACTGTGAAGTTTTACACTAGTGATTTTTGAAACAGTAAAAACTTTTAGACCATGGAACTGATGGAATTTCGACTCGGAAACCATAAAAAATGAGCTCTTTTTGGGATTTGAAGGAGAAAATGCAGAAAAATTCATAATTTTTATTCAAATTTTCACTGTTTCAAACAAAATTGGGAACTTTTAGTCATTTTCTATTACTTGTTAGGTTTCCTATTGTCGTGGTTCCAAAAAAACAAGTGAAAACTAGTTGAATATAGCTCAAAAATGGCCTAAAACGACCTAAGTTGAGCTGATGACCTAGAATCCCAAATTTTGGATTCTTAGGTCACCAAGCTGCAAGTGTTATTTAAAAATGCGTCATTTGATGCTAAGCACATTGGTTTTTACAGAATTCAGAAATATTGATTTTGAGCCGAGTTATGTCCATTTTCCAAATTTATCCATTGCTCAGAATAAGAAGTATTATATTTAGACCATGTTTAGTGCAATTTTTTTCTAAAATCTTGGAAAATGAGCATTTTTTGAATCAAAATGATAAATTTATGGAGAAAATGGAAAAAGAAACAAGAAAAATTGGATTTTCCGTTAATAAATCTATTTTGAAACGGTCATCTTTTTTTTTAGAAACTGTGATTGCTCAGAATAAAAATTTTGAATTTTCGATGGTTTTTGCCCGGTTTTAGACCATTTTCAATGCAATTTTTACACAAAAACCATGGGAACTTAGCATTAAGGTATTCAAAAAACGTTACTGATGGCTTAGAAATGTCTGAAACAGGGAAAAGGATGATGGGATCCATTAGAAAAAACTATTGAACCTGGAAACTGCTAGATTTTTGACTATAAACTCTTGAAACAGTGAAAAACTTTTTGTCTGGAATTTCAGAATTTTCTCATCGAAAATCTCTCAAAAATAAACGATCAACACTGAGAGAGTGATGAAAAAATAGACCAAACTTCCTCGAGAATCACTCAAAAATCTATAAAAATCCACGGTAAAATGATATAATTGCTCAGAAAAAACCATGTGAATTTTTTATGGGTTTTTGACAGGGTTTAGACCATTCTCAATGCAAATTTCATGCAAAAAAAATGAAAATTTTCGGGATTTTGGGGCCTAAAAGTGAAGAGATAATCAGAAATTTGACTTGATATGTTGAAAAAGTGAGCTCCGAAAAAATAATATTTTCACTGTTTCAAACGAAATTCGATTTTCCATGTATTTTTCATTGCTTGTTGAGAGTGTGGGGGGAATTATCAAATGAAAAAAAAACAACTATTTCTCAACTCACTTTGCTCTAGAAATTGCAGTTGTAGGTCCCGATTCCTGAGGGTCCTTGTGTAGATTTACGGCGTCTCGAAGTGTCCGATACTGAAAAAATTATAGAAAATAAAAGTTTAAAAAAACCACAGAAGGACAAATTCCGCTTTGGGAAATAGTGAAAAATGAGGCTGAAAATAAAAAAAAGATTTTTCGGAATAAGAACTGTGACTTTTGAGGGTTTTTGACAGGTTTCAGATAATTTTTAATGGTAAATAAGCAATTTTTGATGTTCAACGAAACATAAGGATGAACATCCCATTGAAAAGTGCTCAAAAACGGGGCGTGAAATTGAGATTGCTCAGAATAGAAATTGTGGATTTTTGATGTTTTTTTGACCATGTATAGTATGAGAGTTCCAATTTCTCACCTCTCTCTGTCCCAGGATTCGCAGTTTCCTGGCCCGATTCCGGAGGATTCTTGTGTAACTTTACGGCGACTTGAAGAAATACAAACAAAAAAATGAGGATTTTTGGCCTTTTTATTTATTTTGAAATAGTGATCTTCTTTTAGAAACTGGGATTGTTCAGAATAAAAATTGTGAAATTTTGATGGTTTTGGACCGGTTTTAGACCATTTTCGATGTAATTTTTGACCTAAAAAATGGAAAATGGGCAGCACATGAACGGAATGGTTCATGGAGTATCCAGTACTAAAAAATTATGAAAATTGAGAGAAAAAACAACAGAAGGGTAATTTCCCTAGAAAAATATGCTTTATGCTCGGTGGTAAAAATTCAGATTGCTCAGAAAAAAAATGTTTAATTTTTTCACCGGTTTATACCATTTTTAATCACATTTGACCAACATCATTTTCACTGTTTCAGTAATTTCTAAGGCTCTGGTGATATTATCAGTGCCTAATAATTTTGGATAATTTTACCATCATGTACTGAAGTTCCTAATACATCGAAGAATGCTCAATCCATCGAAGAATGCTCAAAAATCGGTGATAAAAATGAGATTGCTCAGAATAACTATTATGAATTTTTGATGGTTTTTTGACCGGTTTCAGACGAATTTGAATGCAATTTTCACACAAAAAGCGTGGAAAATTGTCATTTTTCAAAAAATCGAAAAACCGACCAATCAATCATTTTACGTCCGAAAATTCTACTGTTTCATCCTAGAAACAGTGAAAAATTAGAAAAAATTGTCGAAACTATCTAAATTTTGTGCGGTTTCGGGACTGCTTATGTCTATTTTTAGGTCGGTTTTAGGCTTTTTCAGCCTTAATTTAGGCTATGTTTAGGCTATTTTCAAGAAATTTTAGGCCATTTCTCTGAGCTCCGTGAGCTCCGAATGAGCGTTTTGTGAGTTTTTTCTCACGCTTGAAGGATTATCAGTTTCTATGTTTCTCTCAAAAAGAAAACCAAAAGCTTATCAGAGGATAAGGTGAGAGAGAGGGGGGGGGGTGAGAGACGCAGAGAGACGAGAGAGTGCAGGGAGGCGAGAGGGTACTGAGAACATTAAGAGATTATGCACATGATAAGAAAGAGGGGATTTCTGAAAGAAAAGGAAACGGGACCCAAGGGGGGCGGGGCTAAGGGGACGGGGCTGGGAGAGGCGGGAAAAGTGAGAAAACAGGAGAAATTCCAGAAAAAACTCTGAAATTTTACTGTTTCATCCATGAAACAGTAAAAAATTCGTGTGAATTTTTATTGGTTTTGTTTTCTTCGTTTTTTCCGAAAAACGCATCAAAATGGTCTAAATCCGGTCAAAAACCATCGAAAATTTACAATGATTTTTTTGAGCAATACCAAAAAAAATCAGCTGGGTGTGGAAAGAACAATGCCTGAAAACTGAAATTTCAGACTAGAAAATTCTAAATTTCCTCAAATTACCCCTGATTTTGCATTGAAAATGATCGACAATTGGGGTAAAAATTGAGATTGCTCAGAATAACTATTGGTGGAGTATCATTGAAAATTGACACGAATTTTTTAGTGTTTCATGGGTGAAACAGTAAAATTTTTTAGTTTTTTTGGAGTTTCAGACATTTTCTCATCGAAACTCTCTCAAAATATTAGCATCGTTTCAGCATTTTCAATGAAATTCCAATTTCAGCCATAAAAGTATTCTGAAATTTCAGAAAAAAAATTACCAATGTTCCAAAAATGTATAGTCAAAATTCTGGCAGTTTTCGCATATTTTTACTGTTTCAGACATTTTCAACACATCAGTAACATTTTTCGAATATCTAATTTTTTCATCTCTACGTTTCTCGAGCAACTTTTTTGTCTCAAAACCTCAAAAACTGAACATTTCCCACGGTTTTTGAGTGAAAATTGCATTAAAAATGGTCTAAAACCTGCTAAAACCATCTGAAAATGCACAATTTTTATTCTGAGCAATCCCAGTTTTTACTACTGCATTTTGAGTATTTTTCAATGGGAAATTAGGGATTTTTGAGGGAAATTTAGAATTTTTTAGCACTTTATGGAACTTTTTTTTTCACTGTTCCAAAGTTTTTCTAGTCTGAAATCTTTATTTTCAATCACTTCTCCTATCTCCAATCGATTCTAATCTAATCTAATCTGCTCACTATCAGAATAAAAATTGTGTATTTTCGATGGTTTTAGACCATTTTTTGTGCAATATTGACACAAAAATCATGGAAAATTGGTTCTTTTGTTGAATTCGGGAGGAAATAGGGCGATTTTAGGCCATTTTTCGCCAAATGTGGTCAAAAATGGCAGTAAAACAAAAAAAAATTGGTAGAAATTACTCAAAATTGATGGTTTTTGGCTTGAAACGAGTCGAATTTTGCATAAAAAACCTCAATTTGGCTCCAAAAATCCGTAAAAACCACATATCTCATCAAAAAATGGCTGAAAATCTGGGCTAAAAACAGAGATTGCTCAGAATAAAAATTGTCAATTTTTTATGGTTTTTGTCCGGTTTTAGACAATTTTTCATTCAATTTCCACCCGAAAATCATGAAAAATTAGGTTTTTTGGAGTTTTATGATAACAAATGTCTATGAGAAGGATATGTAGGAGAGCTCCAGAATTAGACACTGAGAATAACTCCACAACCTTAGAAATCACTGAAACAGTGAAAAAAAATTTTAGAACCCTAATTTTCGGGAAATTTCTAATCAAAATCCGGCTAATTTTAGTTATTTTCACTAGAAAAAGGGGCGTGGCTTCGAGGCCTAGAAGCCACGCCCACTAGGCAATGAGAATTATTGATTGGATTGGAAAATGGCACTATCAAAAAAAATGTAATACTTTTTACTGTTTCACCCATGAAACACTAAAAATTGTTTAATTTTACAATAGTATTGTCGCAGTTGGTGATGAAAAGCGCATAACTCAAAAATGGGCGGAGCTAGAAAAAAAAACGGATAACTAGAAAGTTGTTCAAAATTAAAATTAGAGCAAGTTCGCTGTTGACAACTTTCTTCTAGCTCCGCCCACTTTTGAGATATGCGCCTTTAACCTTAGATGGTGGCGCCGCCCCTCGCCCAAGGGTATCTAAACTTTAAAGGAGCATATCTCAAAAGTGGGCGGAGCCAGAGAAAAGTTTTCAACAGCAAACTTGCTCCAAATTCAATTTCAAACAATTTTGTAGTTGACCACTTTTTCCTAGCTCCGCCCACTTTTGAGATATTCCTTTTTTTCTCACCTGCTCCTCGATTTCCATGATTTGTCCCTTTGATATGTTTGTCCCTGGAGCTCGTTTTTTTTCTGAAATTTTTTTTTTATTTTTTCAGATTTTTTTTCCGAATTTTTTGGAGGAAAAAGAGTTTATTTAAAGGGTAAAAAGAGCATGGAAAAGAGCAAAAAGAGCACAAAAAATACAAAAAAAAAATCCCTGAGAAAAAATTTTTGGAGAATTCCTGAGACACAAAAATAAGTGATGAGAACGAATTTTTTTTTACAGAGTTTTTACAGATTTTTTACATTTTTTTTCACAAAAAATAGGCGAAACTTGGAGGAAAAAAAAAGGAGAAAGGGCACCCCTAAAACGGGACAAAATTTGGGGAAACTATGGACAAAAAGGTACAATTTTTGGGGAATTTTTCAACAATTTTGAAAATTTTTTGGGATTTTCTGAAATGGACAAAAATTGGCTGGAATTGACTGAAAACGACTGAAATTAGTAGAAAAATGACAAAAAAATGACGAAAAAATGGACAAAAATCGATGAAAATCGGACAACATGACCACGAGATTTTTTTTGATCTACCAAAATATTATTTCTTTGGGTAGATCAAAAAAAATTTTGACACAAAAACTAGCAAAATATAGCTCAAAAATTGGTGAAAAAAGGCCTAAGACAGCCAAAACAGCGATGGCCTAGAAACCCAAATTTTGGATTTCTAGGCCACCAGACCTCAAGTAACATGAAAAGATGCGAAATTTTATACTGAGCACAATGGTTTTTACAGAATCGAAAAATATTGATTTCGAGCCGAGTTATGTCCATTTTTGCAAATTTACCTATTGCTCAGACTAAAAATTTTCAGTATTTTGGCTGTAACTCGGCTCAAAATCGATATTTTTCAAAGTTTCAAAAACCAATTTGCTCAGAAAAACACGGCGCATCTTTTGATATTACTTGAGCCCTGGTGGCCTAGAAATCCAAAATTTGGGTTTCTAGGCCACAAAGTCTCAAGTAACATAGAAAGATTCGAAATTGGATTCTAAGCACAATGGTTTCTACAAAACTCAAAAATATTGATTTTGAGCCGAGTTATAGTCAAAATACTGAAAAATCTTATTCTGAGCAATAGGTAGATTTACGAAAATGAGCATAACTCCGCTCAAAATCAATATTTTTGAATTCTGTAAAAACCATTCTGCTCAGAATTTTTCGGGGAACATTTTGATAACAAATTGGGACTGGTGGCCTAGAAATTCGAAATTTGGATTTCTAGGCCATGGGGTCAAAAATGGTCAAAAATGGTCTACAGGCTCAATTGCTGCTTCAGGAACACAATTGTTGCGTTCAATTGCTCATTTTCGTTTCTCAAACGGCACAGCTCCTGGCTATGCTCGTTAGCCTCCACAGTCCTCAGGTAGTCGTTGTGCTCCACAATAATTCCGATTTGTTGATCCGCCAGCTGCAGCTCCTCGGATAATTGTTGTTGGGTTTTGTAGATCCCTCCATAGGCCCCACCAAAGGCCCCTCCAAAGGCCCCACCGTAAGGCCCGTAGGTGGCGAGCCTATTCTTCTTCCGCTCCTCCTTATTGGCCCTGCGGACCACTTTTGCCTGATTTCGCTGCTCAATTTCGGCTTTTAGGTTGGCAATTTCCAGGTCCTTCTCGGCAAGTTTTTGGTTCAGGCTAGTCAGGTCAGGCTGAGCCGACAGGCCTAAGGCCGGGCCTGAAGCAGGAAGGCCTGAGGCGAAATTGAAGTATGTGGTCCAGATGTTCGGCTGGGAAGGCCCCCCTAAGGCATTCAGGGCCACTGAGGCCTGATAGGCCTCCCAGTCTAGGCCCCCCTGGTCAGGCTCAGCCTGCTCGGCCTTAATTTTGTCGTTCAAACTGAGCTTCTCCAGCCGCTCCATCGCCTGTTTCAGCTCCAAATTTTCAGCACGGACCGCCCGGATCCTCGCTTTTTCCTCCTCGATTTCCCACTGCTTCCGCTTCTCCTCCTCAAGTTGACGGGTCAGTTGAGCCACCTGAACACCGGCTCCGCGGATCTCCTCACGCAAATTCTCATTGTCTCTGAGGGAGCCCTGATAGAGGTTCTTTTGTTCGGCGAGACGTTGTTGAAGATTGGCGATGATTTGGTGCAGGCGACGGAGCTCTCTGGAAGAAGATTGAGGGTTTAGGTGGCGAGAAAATGGCCTAAAAATGGCCTAAAATTGCCTGCGATGGACTAAAAATGGTCTAAAACAGCCTGAAACAGCCAAAAATGACCGAAAATAGCCTAAAACAGTCTAAAGATGACCTAAAACAGCCTAAAATAGCCCGAAATGGTCTAAAGCCGCCTTCGACTGCTCCGAAACAGTCTAAAATAGCCTTAAAACACCCTAAAACACCCAAAACCCCAAAATACCGATGATGGCCTAGAAACCCAAATTTTGGATTTCTAGGCCACCAAATCTTAAGTACCACCAAAATATCCGAAATTTGATTCTGAGCCCAATGGTTTTTACAAAATTCAAAAATATTGATTTTGAGCCAAGTTATGCCCATTTTTGTAAAATTTACCTATTGCTCAGAATAAAATTTTTCGGTATTTTGGCTATAACTCGGCTCAAAATCAATATTTTTGAGTTCTGTGAAAACCATTGTGCTTGGGATTAAATTGCGCATCGTTTTGTGCTACTTGGACTCCGGTGGCCTAACTTTTGCAAATTTTGGTTTTCAAGGCCATCATAGCTCAAGTAACATCAGCAGATGCGCAATAAGATCCAGCACGATAGTTTTCACGGAATTGAAAAATATCGATTTTGAGCCAAGTTACAGTCAAAATACTAAAAAATTTTATTCTGAGCAATGGGAAAAATTTACAAAATTGGTCATAACTCGGCTCAAAATCAATATTTTCCAGTTCTGTAAAAACCATTTTGCTCAGAATAATTTGAGACACATTTTGATGTTACTTGAGCCTAGGTGGCCTAGAAATCCAAAATTTGGGTTTCTAGGCCATCACCTCTATTTCACGGTTTTTTCGCTATTTTCCAACATTTTCTAATTGTAAAATCCGGTTAAAACTGTAAATACTCACTCATTGTGATCCTCTCGTTCCTCTAGTTCCTCCTTAATATCCTCGGCATCCACAAGTACTGGTGATTCTTCCCGACGTGGGCTGTTATAGGCCTCCTCGAAACTTTCGGCTTCCGGGCTTGAGATCTGGCAAAATGAAAAGTTATCAATGGTCTGGAATAGTCTAGAATGGCGAAAAACGACCCACAGCCGCCAAAAGCCACAAAAAAGAGACGGTGGCCTAGAAATCCGAAAATTGGTTTTCTAGGCCACCAAGACTTAAGTACCATCAAAATATGCGAAATTTTATACTGAGCACAATGGTTTTTACAGAATCAAAAAATATTGATTTTGAGCCGAGTTATGACCAATTTTGCAAAATTTACCCATTGCTCAGAATAAAATTTTTCAGTATTTTGGCTATAACTCTTCTCAAAATGAATATTTTTGAGTTCTGTAAAAACCATTGTGCTCAAGATCAAATTTCGCATCGAGTGATACCACTTGCGACTTAGTGGCCTAGAAATCCGAAATTTGGGTTTCTAGGCCAGTCGTTCAAAATCGCCTGAAAATGGCTGAAAATGGTTCAAAATGGCCTAAAAACCAAAAAACGTACCCTCTCAAAATCCAAATCGTCGATGCTGGAAATAGATGAGAGACGTGAGTGTGATGACATGGTGCGCAAGCTTGGCGGGCGGGTGTTAATCACTGAAAATGTAGATCTCAGTGATATGAGAAATGATGGAAGCGAATAGAAGTTTGGACGGAAACAGGGAAAAAATGGGAAAAAAATTGGGAAAAAAAGTCGGAAAGTTGGGCCTACAAGCCTGAAGTACCTAGGCAGGCCTGAAGTACCTAACCTATGCCTGAGACATGGAAGGCCTAAGCCTAAAGCCTGAAGTACCTAAGCAAGGTCCGTTAGGCTTAGGCCTAGGTACCCTCCGATTGAGCCTAAAATGCCTAAGCTAGGCCTGAGCCATGGAATGCCTAAGCCTAAAGACCTGAAATACCTAAGCAAGGTTCATTAAGTTTAGGCTCAAATAGTCAAAAAATGAAGACTAGGCCGAGCCTAAAGGATCTAAGCCTAACAGCCTGAAGTACCTAGGTCAGGCCTGAGCGATAGAAAGCCTAAAGTACCTAACCTAGGCCTGACCTATGGAATGCCTTAGCCACGCCCAAACCTATTTAGGCTTACAATTAGCCTTAAACAGCCGAAACCTTAGTTAGGGCCTAAGCCTAAGGAGCCTAAGACGCTTTGCAAAATGGGAAAAGAAAGAGAGAGAGAGAGAGAGAGAGAGAGAGAGAGAGAAAGAGAAGAAAAGGAGTTTGGAAAATCAATTGTTGTTGTCTTCTCCTTTTCTCCTCCTCTCCGCGCACTGCTAGTCAGCTGGGTGGTGGGGAAACATTTTCTCTTCTCTTCTTTCTCTCTCTCTCTCTCTTGCTTTGTTTACTCTCGTCGTCTGGCGTCTCTCTCTCTTTTCCTTCTCTTCGGAAAGAAAGAGAGAAAGAGAGAAAAAGAGAAGAGAAGGTCCTCTTCTACTTTCTACTTCCCCATACACACAAATGCATATACGAAAACATACGTATGGCCTTCGGGGCAGTCCCCCTCCGCCCTCTTCTTTTCTCGTTCTCTCTCTCTCTTGCTTTTTCCGCGTCGGAGAGGAAAAAGAGAGAAAAAGAGAGAAAGGGAGGGAAAGGTTCAAGGAGAAAATGACCGAACGGATGGACGAATGAAGGAGGTGGTCAAAAGGAAAAAGGGGGAATAAAAGTGATGTCATTTTTGTTCGAGGGTGTCCGAATGGCGGAGGAAAGGGAGG
>GL380565.1:2633-23260 GCA_000143925.2 Caenorhabditis brenneri
AGAAGTGACAAGTTTTGAAAAAATGCTTGATTTTCAATTTTTATTTTCAAATTCTTATAAATTTTCATCAATCCTACAGTTTTGTACATTTTCATAAATTTACAAATTTTGGAAAACAGTAGTTTGCAAAAAATGACATATTTTTCAAAACTTGTTAATTCTGTCGGCTGTAAGTCAACAGGCATGATAGCTGGAAAAATTTCATGCACTACAAAAATGTAGACAGTTGCATGCTCTATTGATCTTCAGTTTGTTACTTTTTTCTAACTTCAACGGTTTTTGAGATAGGACCATTCTTAGCAAGGATGGTCTGAGATTTCTTTGTTTTGGACTTCCCAATTTCCGAAGGTAAACTTTTTATTCCACGGCGTGTAACTCATGACTCGTGAGAGATATCAAAAAGCGGTCAACTAATGGCTACAAGATTATCAATTTTTGCGCATTTTCTTAGTTGACAACTTTTTTCTATCTCATCAGGCTCCAAAGTTATCGTCTCTCAAAATTGGTCTCCCAAATTTTCCAGTACAAAATGGCTTGAATTTTCACGTGGTGTTCGTATAATTATGGACGGTACTGTACATAGGGCCGTCAAAAGTCAAACAAAAATCTGAAATGACTATAATTATATCGAGTGTGCTTAACCACTATTATACAGAACATGTCATCGAAACCACACGGCCGAAGCAACAGAGAAAGAGAGAGTGGCTGTGTACACTCCGGCCTGCCACCCTCACTCATAAAATGACTCTTTCTCTCTCTTGCAACTATTGGCCGCGTGGCGCAGTGGTTGTGTCGCGAGATTCGGTTGAAACTCTCGCAGGTTCAATTCTCTCGCGCTGCAAACCAAACTTGTAACTGTGATCGAAAGTCGGGTACTAGACTGTAAGTGAGGAATATCACCTGACAATGCTGCCTTCCTTCTGAGTTACGTTTTGATTTTTTCAAGTTTCAAAAAAGGATTAGATGGAAATGAATAGAAGTATCAAGGCAGTTCCAGTTCAAAAAACCATCAAAAATGATTATTTTCAAACTTTGCAAAAGATCGAAAAGTCTATAAATTGATACGGTATCTTCTTCAATTAACAGCCATTAAACTTATAATTTATGACCGTCTTTCTCGTCTTCTTCCAAACCACTGTTAATAAATCACCGAGAAAATCAGCAAACGATTTAGTTGGTTTTTCTTATTCAAGAAGACGAAAAAAAGTAATAAAACAAGGAAATAGGACAGTGTGACCGATTAAAAAACACTTGACGAAAAGGGGTGGAATAAGAAGACGAAATCATAAAAGTTCTTCCGGAATCAAATAAGAGAAGAACAGAAAAAAAAAGAAGTAAAGTGGGAGGATGAATGTGATGAAAGGTGATGGAATTCAGATAAAGATAGAACTGTATTCAGTGAAGCTCCAATAGTAGCTATCTAAGAAGACTACTCTCTTTTTTCTAGAAACCAAAGCGAGTTTATTCTGAAACGACTAGACTCCTGTTGAGGACCTGCGGTGCTGTGATACAGTTTTCCGATGTTATTTTTTAGAAATGAAACACGTTTAATTTTCATTTTTTTTTCAAGAGAGAGAGAGAGAGGAGTAAATTTGACCCGAGGTCAACACAATAATTGGCAGAAAGAATTGAAAAACTCTGTTTTTTGTAAAATTTTGATTTTTGTTTTATGGTCTACTTTCTTCATTTGTTCTCGATTCAGTCAGTTTTTTGCTCAGTCGATAGCTTCCCTCAAGCTCAACATGCTCCTTAGTTCTCACATCAAAACCTCAAAAACTGAATGAATGAAAAATAATATTAAAAGAATTTCGCGATTTTTTCAGTACTTCGAAATTTTTACATTTTTTGAGTCCCACTTTCCTCAAAATAAGTGGGTCAGAAGTGGTCAGATCGCGATACCAAAAACTGCACCAGAAACCCGAAGCGGTTTCCAGTGCACTCCAAAAAATCCAGATCAAAATCTCCAAAATTGACGGAACTGGAGCAGCTCAAAGTTGGAAATTTGCAAAAAGTGTAATAATTTTCTACAACAAATTTCCACGGCGAAGCAATCGCGATTTAAGGGAAGAAGGGGAATGACAATTCGAATTCAAATAAAATTATATTCAGGAAAAAAAATGTGTTGGTATGCTATGAAATTCTTTAAAAATTTAATTCAATATTTATTTACAACTTTTAATTTCAATTCAAATTTGAATATCTTGAGAACACAGAAGGAAGAGGGGGAAAAAACACAGTCATGAAATAGAAAAAGGACAAGAACAGGTCATAAAATCCGTGATGAGGGCCATGTGAACCTTCGAAAGATGTCCTTCAAGAAGATATGTTTTACAACAAAGAAGAGGGAAATGAATGTGATGGGGGGACAAGAAATTGGGAAAACTTTAGAAAAAAAAACCGTTGAAACTCCATACGAAAAGAGACCCGTGTAAAAATGAATATGTTAATTTCTAAGAAAAAGACTAAAAATGGCACAAAGAGAAAGAGAAAATTTGACTAATAAATATATTTTTGGGGTTACTTAGATCCACCGGACTTCGAGCCGAGATCCATTTTCTGGAAGAAATCTTCGATATCCTGGAGGCTGTTTCCATTGCCGCTCGAGACTCCTTCCAGCATCTTACTCAAGAAAGTCTTGAACTCTTCCTTCTTTTCAGCCGAACTTCGCCCCATCACCTCAACAAACTTGGCGAGAATCTGCTGTTTCTGAAAAATTTGGGAAAGTAAATTTTCTGAGTTAGAATTCCATTAGCTCACCTGGGCGGCGGCAACCTGAGAAGCAGCTAGAGGATCCTCAAAGACTGCTGGATTCAGGCGCTGAGGTTGAATTCCAGAAGTCGACGGACCTGCCTCCGAAGTGGTTGGTTCCTCCGCAGGTTCGCTGTAATATGATTATTTTGTTGCAGTGATTTGAGATCTTTGGAAGGAGAACAAATCTATCATAAGACTTCAGAAGGATTCTATCCACTATTCCAATAACGTAAGATGCACTTCTCTATGATCATGACTCAACAAAGACTCAATAAACCTCTCAAAGAAACCCCAGAATCAATGATCGAGTTCTTCAATACTACCCAAAAATCCCCCAGTCCAAACCCATTCATCGCACTCACCCTTCCACTTTAATCGAGATTTGCATGGCCCTATATCCAACTGACGCCGGTTCCTCCTTAATTCGAACATTGTCCGGTTGAGGAGCATTCAAAGCATCCTCGGGAACTTCTGATTCCAGGTTCTGACGGATTGGGTGTGGTTGATTGTCGTCAGCAGCAGCAGAAGTGGATGGTTCTTCCCCAAAAACGGAAGCATCTTCCATATGCTCGGATAGGTCCGTAGTGACAGCTGACTCCTCCGCAGAAGGTGACATCTCTGCGGCTGAAGAAGTGGATGGCTCGATTGTGTTTCTGCAAAATAATGGTTTGGTTGGAGTTACATGGTAATGATAGAATGAGATAAACCTCGAATATAATGGTCTTAAACTTCCGAATTTCTAAACTAAACCCTTATTATGAAGACACGTTTCTATAGTTCTCCTCTAAGTTAAAAACCAATCGTTTTACTCACCGTTCATCGAGCTTCATTCTCTTGGGAGTCGACTCTTCTTCCATTGGTTCCTTCACCATCATCTCATTGATTCTTTTGGTGGCCTTGTCGCTTCTGTCGCTATCCACAGATCTCTCGTGGATCATTGATTCAGCAGCCGAAGAGTGAGAACATCCCCCATTATCCACAACCGCCTCCAGTGCTTCTTCGGTCGATCCATATGCCTCGAGTGGGTAGTTGCTTCTTGCGAGGTCGAAGATTGAAGCGACCACGTACTCTCTGAAAATATTTTCTTTTATATCTCAAGAGATTCTAGAAGAAAACATACTGTTGCGGAACTGGCGCTGGTCGTTCAACTGGTTTTGGAGCCATAGCAACTGGACAAGCAAGAGATTCAATGTCGAAAGGCTCTTCAGCCATCTCTTCCGCCGGCTCCTCATGAATCTCAGAGTGATTCTCTACACCAGAATTCTCAGCTGATCTGAAATGGTATGGATGATGAGATACATATTTGAGAAAGAAATCACTAACCGTGTTGGGCTAAATGGATTGAAAGGAGTGGGTTCTCGAGAGGGAACAGGCGAGACAGCACGAGCCAAAACATCTTCTTCTCCAACAGCGTCCAGCGTTGAATTTGCTACCATTTCGCTCTGAAAAAATGAAAATTGAAGGCTCTGCCAATGAGATTCAGTGCGTTTAAACAAAATGACAATCGGAGTTTTCAGAATTTTGATTTACAAGCCCCGCCCTGATATAGTATGACATTTTATTGCATTCATGTGCCTCAAAAATTAAATTGAAATGCAATTTTTTGGTTAATGAGTAATCACATTAGAAAATATATGTGGAAACTAAGCAATTGATCGTGGACTTGTATGTAAAAGAGGGGCCCGTTACACCATCGGCAGAAGAGGGATGTCAACTAGAAAGTGACGTCAGTTCGTTGGAAAGAGTGTGGATTATCGAGAGTATATGAGATACAAAGAGACTACGTGGAAAATAGTGTTCGAAGGATGGTTTATCAGTTCCTAAAAATCTTTGAAACTACTTGTATGATAACCGCAACTAGCCAAAGAGTTCCGAAAAGCTATCTGAAGCATCGTCACATAATGAAGACGCTGACGACAGTCAAGGGAAACAAATTGATATTCTTGATTTTCCTAATACAGAATCTCATTTTTTCAAGAAGAAGGATTTGTAAAAAAAAACCAAATAAGAGTCAGGAGAACTTCAAAACAAACAACCTAAAAACCGTTCAACTTCCATTCTGTGAAGAGAAGAAACCCCTGAAATCGTCTGCCAAACACCTAATCTGTTCAAATTCTGGGAATGACCTAGTGAGAGGATTAGTATAGATGGAAAAAGATAAAGAGGTTTTCTTATTCTGACCTTTCCCTATATATGTGTGTGTGTGACAGGACAGATTGTTTTAGTTAGAGGATTAGAGAAAATGAGAAATTAGAATAAGTCAGTTCACAATCAAAAATCATATCCCCAATATTCTTAAAGAGCCCCTAGATAATGTAAATATTCACTAAAGGATAAGTTAAGATCAGGAAAAAAAGCGTCATTTATGAACAACTTCAGAAGAACAACTCACTTCATCATCCTCCTTTGTCGAATCAGGTGACTTGTCAACATTGGCTGCCATTTCAGCTAAAAGTTCCAATGGATTCGATTGCTCCGCTGGCGTATTCACAACGGGAGACTCTCTATTCTCATCCATTTGCCGACCTTCATCGTCATTTCGCTGCTCCTCCACCTGCTCTTCATTCTGTTCTTCTTGCTGCTCTTCTTGTTGCTCTTCATTCTGTTCAGGTGTAGTTAGAAGAACTTGAGCTAAATATAGATCTTTGTTCTTTCCAGGGATTAGAGCTTCAGCGACATCATTGATTTGTTGGAAGAGTTCTTCATTAGACACAGGACGATGAGTTCTGACGAAATGGAAATCTCCCAAGTTTCGTTCCTTTGCTTTTGACACAAGTGAATTATGAATTTCAACGAGTTTATATCTTGAAGGCGCGTTGATTCCACGAAGACCTTTCCCAAAGAATTCCACCAACGTTTTCTTTTTGATTATTTTGTTATTTGGATCTGGCTCTCTACTGATGAATGTCGTTCTCGTATACCTGGCTTCAGCTTCCTCAATCTGTAAAAAGAAAAGTATATTTGGGGAAACAGATGAAAATCCTTACGAGTGGTTTTATCTCTTCTGGATATTCTTTCCTTTGAGGTACTGACGGACCTGGCTCTGATGGGAAATCATCCTGAAAAAAACATAGACTGGTTTAGAGTTTAAGCTTTCTACTGATCTATTCCAGCTATAACTTCAAAACAACTGCGTCTCAGAAGAACATTAAAGTTTTAGCTTTACGAAAAAAATGATGGTGTCATACCTCTAGTGCTTCTTTCAATCCAGTTATACGAATATTTTGTTCCATCTCGAGCTTTGCATTCTTCACTCGGATATCTGATTCACCCAACTTCTTTGTCATTTTTGCGAGAGCCTTCTCGTTCCAAGCTCGGAGCTTTTGTCGTTTTAATTCCTGCTCCTCAGCTTTCTGACGCTTCAGCTCCTCAGATTTCTGACGCTTTAGCATCTCAGCTTTCTGCCTCAGCTCCTCATCTTTCTGACGTTGATAATTTGGAGAACGATCTCTTTGGTTTGGTGGTGGACCATCTGTTCGGGTCTGAAACGAAATGATAAAGTAATAATTTAAAAGCTATAAGTAATTACCTGTGCATTCTGGCGTCCTCCACGAGTTCCACGTGCTGCACGGGTCCTTCCACGACCACGACCACGTTGAGAGACATTATCAAGTGCTGGATCATTCAGCATTTGAAGAAGGAGTGGTGTCTCAGTAGCTGTTCCACCTCTCAACACGTTTTGCCCATTGGCATCTGGATTTTGAACTCTTCTTTGTCGACCCTGCTGTTGACTTTGCTGCTGGTTCATCTGATTTTGTGCTATCCGTTGCTCCATTATCTGGCGGTCCATCATTTGTTGCCGTTGGAATTGCTCTTGCATCTTTTGTTGTTGAGCAGTTTGTGGAGGTGGCGCTCTATTCTGAAATAGACGACTTTTAGAAAAAGAAAGCTAAACCATTCCTTGTAAACCTGCTGAGGTTTTGGAGGTCCTTGATGCTGTTGTTGCTGCTGGAGCATCTGTTGACCCATCATTTTTTGATGCATCATCAAATTTTGATGAGCAAGTTGTTGCATCATTTGGAGAGGTGGCATTCCATTCTGAAAAAAGAGAAGACTTAGAAAAACAGACCAAAGTAATCCGTTACCTGATGAGGTTGCAGAGGCATCTGAGCTCCTTGAGGTCCAGCCAACCGCTGCTGTTGTTGTTGCTGGAGCATCATTTGCTCCATCATCTGTTGGGGCACTTGCTGTTGCAGAGGTGGAACTCCATTCTGGAAACGGTAAGACGTGGAAATATAAAACTACAGTAATCTGTTACCTGATGAGGCATCATTTGCTGTTGAGCCATTTGTTGAGGTGGCAATCCATTCTGAGGCTGAAGAGGTCCACGTTGCTGTTGATGCTGCATCTGGTTGAAAGCATGCTGTTGTTGGAGCAACTGGGCAAATTGTGCCTGTGTGAACTGAATTGGCGGCATCCCATTCTGAAAACAATAGAAAGATTAGTGAAATGTTGATGGACTGGATAAATAATTAAAGTTATAGCTACAGTAATTCGTTATTACCTGAGGCATCTGTGCTGGTTGAGCCTGTGCTTGTTTCTGATGATGAAGCCGATTGATTACTTGATCCAAGTTTCTCCGTTGCTCTGGCTGCCTCTTTTGAGCTCTCTGTTGCTCTTGGATCTTTTGCTGCTCCTGAAGAAGCCTTTGTTGCTCAAGAGCCTTTTGTTGCTCTTCCATCCTCTTCTGCTCCTCGAGCTGCTTCTTTTTGATTTCCTGCTGCTCCAGATGAAGTCTCTGTTGCTCCTGAAGCTTTCGCTGCTCCTGAAGAAGCCTCTCTTGCTCTTGGAGCCTTTGCTGCTCCTGAATCCTTTTTTGCTCCTGAAGAAGCTTCTGTTGCTCCTGGATCTTTTGTTGCTCCTGGAGTCTCTGCTGCTCCTGGAGTCTCTGCTGCTCCTGAACCCTTTGTTGCTCAGAAGGGTTTTGAGGCTGCTGTTGCTGACCAAGAGCCATCAGATTCCCTGCCATTTGCTGCTGCATCGCAATTTGATGCTGAAACCACTAGCAAAAACGGTGAGCATACTAAAGTAGTCATTATTATTCCATACCTGAAACAATGGATTTTGTTGTTGCATCATCATCATTTGTTGTTGTTGTTGTAGTGCATTTGGCAGGAACATTGGATTTGGAATCATTTGAGGAAGTGGCATTGGAATCTGGAAATGTTTAGTTGAACATTGCTATCGAGTAGACCTAGCTGAAGTTACCGTACCTGTGGTCGTTGCTGTGGCTGCTGAACAGGAGGAGGGCGTTGTTGGGCCATTTGAGGCTGTGGCATGGGATTCTGGAAAGGGAAAAATTAAGTAGGTCAATGATATAGTAGTTTCAGCTAAAGCAACCGTACCTGTTGCATCTGTTGATGCAGCTGAGGACCTTGTTGGACCATTTGAGGCTGTTGCATGAGGTTCTGAAAGAGAAAGTGTTTAGACAAACTAAATGGAGGTATTGTGAATTCACACAAAGTGTTATACTGCAAACACCGACTGATGATCAACAACATTCCTTAGTCAAAGCTCTTTCTCTCTAAATTCCCACGCTATTGTGTCTAGATTTTCTGGGTTTTCATGTATTGTCTCCTTTTCATATACAAGAAAAGACGTTTGGGGTTTAGAAACATAATTATTTGATATTATTCGAAATTTCTACTTCTACTTGACCTTGAATAAAGAAAGCAATGGGGTGTCTCAGTCAGACTACGACACCGACGTCACTTTGTTTGTACGCTCAACTGTCCTATGTGAAGCTACAGTAATCCTACCGTACCTGTTGTCTCTGCTGCTGACCTCCTTGTTGACCATTAGGAGGTTGTTGTTGCTGGACCATTTGTGGAGGTGCCCGAGACTTTCCAGTGACTTTGTTCCAATATTCCATATTTTTAAGTTCTCTTTTTGATGGTGGAATGGTGGGATTGGCGGGTATGCGATTGTCTTTGGCCTGAAAATTCGAAAAGTTGAAGGAAAACGAGTGATGCATTCATCCGTACATATGCAAGTCTTTCTTCTTCACGAATGTTGGCATAGAACTCGGCCTCTACTGGCGTTATCTGACGAGCCACATTCTGCTGAAGTAACTAATAACTCAGGTATTTTGTCAAAGACACTGTACCTGTTGGTTTTGTTGAGGCGGCTGTTGAATAGGAGGCGGTTGCTGCTGGACCATTTGAGGAGGTGGCACTCCATTCTGAGGCTGCAGAGGTCTTTGAGCACTTTGAAGTCCAGATAGGCGGTTCTGTTCATGCTGCTGCATCATATGTTGCTCCATCATCCTTTGCTGCATCTTTATCACATCCTGTTCCATCATTTGGATAGGTATCAATCCATTCTGGAAAAGGTAAGATTTAGAAGAATAAAACTACAGTAATCCGTTACCTGATGAGGCACCATTTGCTGTTGAGCCATTTGTTGAGACGGCAGCCCATTCTGAGACTGCGGAGGTCTTTGAGCTTGAGGTCCAGCCAGACGCTGCTGCTGTTGTTGCTGGAGGATCTGTTGCTCCATCATTTTTTGATGCATCTGTTGATTCATCCTTTCTTGATGCTCCATTTGTTGTTGCACCATCTGATGATGATTCATTTGTGGAGGTGGTGCTCCATTCTGAGGGTTTGAAGGTCCTTGAGCTCTGAGTGGTTCAGGTGGACGCTGTGCCTGAGCTTCTTTCCTTTCAGGAGGCGGTTGCTGTTGGACTGTTGGTGGAGGTGGCTGGGGGTTCTGAAAAGAAACTATTTAGAAAAAAAAATGAACTACAGTATTCCAATTGTACCTCTTGCTCGTTTGGAGGCTCTGTAGCTAGAGCTTGTCTTGGGTTGGAGTCGTTTGTTTCACGATCTCGAAGCCAAGCTATCATAGTCCTATGCTGTCTTTCCGTTGGTGCAATCATGGGGTTTTTAGGTATCTTTTTCTTTTGGACCTGTAATTAAGAGAAACTGATTGAAAAAGATCAATGTATCAATTCTTACCATATCAGCACGTTCTTCTTCCCTCACTGAACCATAAAATTCGGCCTCATCTGGAGTCACCCTACGTTTCACTTGACTCTGAAACCACTGATGATACTGCTGTTTTGACATTGTGTGCTGCTGTGGTTCTGGTGGAAGACGTGGCTGTTCGACCATTTTGAGCTGAAAAATGGGAATAGTTGGATTAGAAGGGGAATTGATGATAACGAGCAAGAAGAAAGAACGGAAAAATAGAAGAAAAAATTGAGGAGAGTGAAGAAATGAGAAGAAAGAGGGAGAGAGATCAGAGTTGCCACCTCGTTGAGATGGTAGATCAAAAATGGAGAAGAGAGGAGTAGAAGAAAAGTGAGAGAGTTGTGGACCAAAGGTAGGTCAAATGGTAGATCAAAAGTTTAAAATTTAAAGGATGGGAATGAAAAAAATATGAAAGCGGAACAAAAAAACTATAGTGTTCGCGCTGGTTGTTAATGACCCCAAAACTGAAAATTGAAGAGAAAAACGTTGAAAAAAAAGAGAGTTTCTCGATTTGAAACTCCGATACAGTTTGAAAGATACTTAGTTCGACTTAACTTCTAAGCCCTAAAGGAATAAAACGAATCAAGTCAACCCTAAAAACCTAGTTGTTTTCGCATAAACTTAGAGAAGCAAGAACTGAAAAATGGAAAAAAATTGAAATGAGCGAAGAAATGAAAAGAAAGAGGGAGAGTGATCAGAGTTGCTATCTCAATGATGAGATGGTAGATCAAAAAAGGAGAAGAGAAGAGTTGAAGAAAAGAGAGAAAGTTGTGGACCAAAGGTAGGTCAAACGGTAGATCAAAAGTTTAAAATTTAAAGGATGGGAATGAAAAAAATATGAAAGCGGAACAAAAACAGGAGTGTTTTCGTTGGTTGATAATAACTCCAAAACTGAAAATTGAAGAGAAAAACGTTGAAAAAAAAAGAGAGTTTCTCGATTTGAAACTCCGAGAAAGTTTGAAAAAGGAGAAGTTTGGTATCAATACAGCAGTTGCTCATCGTACAATTCTGATTTCCAACCAAAATTCGAATTTTCTCATCAATCCTTCGAAAATGTCCAATGCAATCAGTGATTGAAGCATCTTGAGTTCTGAAAACAGATAGTTTGTTGTGCCAGATGTTTGAAACTTATATTTTGTCTCCGCAGTTATTTCCTTTTTCGTTTCAGATTCCACTCCATTGATTTGTAGGGCAATTGACCTGAAAAAGTTTAACTTTGAAAAGTCACACTACTCGTTTCTCAGCTTCAAGTGCTCCTCAAAATTGTGAAAATTGGAATAAAAGTAACAAACAAAACAAAGATAGGTATGAAAATGGTACATCAACCATTCAAAAGAAGAAACTGAATTAGGAACCGATAATTGAAAAAAAAAACATTTATGTATGAAATATATCAATGGAGATCTAGAACAAGAAGGACTAGAGACGGTTAAGAGAATCACAGGAAAGATTAAATGATGACACATGAGACGAATTCGAAAATCGGAGAAAAAAAAACAAAGAGGAAGATTTCAGGATTCCAGTCACCCGAGTTTTGAATCGTTCCCCCGAAGACCTGGATCAAAATTCCTTGTTTGTTGTTTTGCCCAGCAGAGACTTCTCACTAAAATGCACTGTTACAGAAAAGCTTTGGTGATATTATCCCTCTTTACTCACCTATAAAAACAACTCCAAGCAAGCAGGGAAATCCAGTCACGAAATTTCCAGATCTTATCCTTTCGACTCTAATCTCATGCTCTCTAGGCGGTGTCTCATTCAATGAGCATGAAAATGGGCAAAATGAACTCTCTGTGTATATCGACATTGGTTTGTCGGGCTGGCTGTTTAGTCGGTTGAGTTGGTTGGATGGTAAGGTTGATTTGACCATTCTGAAAATGATGATAATTGATATCGGTACTGAAGAGGTCACTTTTTTAATTGTGGTAATCAAATAAGAGCATGCAGTGTTCAAGTTTATTAATTCTTGTGGTGTCTGATCATACGGGACAGTGAGGTCTGTATGCTGCAATCGAAATTTAAGCATTTATCGGCAGCGAAATCGTCGTCGTCTGAGGTTTGAAACACGCTTCTATGCGTCTCTCCAATTAATTTATGTGAAAGTTTCGATGCTCAGTCAACTGATTTCATTGCCGACTTTGTTTTTTTTTGAGCGTATTTGCATATCTAACTGTTCCGTACAACAGAATGGTTTACACTACTTATTGAATAAATAGATCGATATTACGTAACTGAATAAAAAATTATTAGTGACCTTTCAGGAATGTAGTTTTGTGTTCAGGAAATTGGTCCTAAGAGTGAAGCCTATAAAATGCGATGAAAGAAGATTATGTTTTGGGAAAGACAGTTTTTTGTTGTGAGAATGTCAGTCAAAAAGGTAAAATGTTTCGGAATGGAGCAGCGTTGAGTCATCTGGGAAGAGACATATAAATGACTGGGCCAAGCAGATGCCACCTCACCGTTCCCTTCACATTTGGAAGAGAGTAACCATGGAAACAGAATGGAAAAGAGGATCTCATTCCATAGGCTCATCTCATTCAACATTAATTACCCATTGTGTCTCTCTTAGAAAGGGCACATAGAGCGGCTTCTCATAGACTGTGCTTTCATTGGAGAATAGGAGAAGAGAGTGGAAGTGAATGGGAGAATGAGGGAGTGATAGAATGATCAGTTTCGATCAGTTAAAAAGAACACATGAGGAACACAAAAAAGAATGGTCTTTTTTCTGCCAACACCGCATTTTTTGAACCGTTGTTGCGAAATTTGTTGCAATCGAACAAAACAAATTTGAAAATATCCATTATTTAGGAATGTTTGTTCGTTGGTTTCGGTGTTTTCACTTTTTTTCAATTTAAAAACATTAACAGCTAGCAAGCATTCCTCATTGATGAGTCATCGAAAGATGTTGAAAAAAGCGAATTCCATAAACTTCTTCATCCAAGAACAACAACGTTCAGATTCCAGAGCTATGAGTTTCAAGCTGAGCAAGACGCAAACATACGTTCACATGCCCAAAGGAGAACAAGCGAAACTGCTTTCTTCGATTGAACCTAGCTTTACACTCTAATGTGTCCAAAAACGTTGAATCATATCCTGACTTGTATACGGGAGAAGGTCAAGTAGACTTAGTGTAAAGTGAACTTTCACTACGGATATTCGAATGTTTGAGCATTGCTGTCGAGAAGTGAAGAGACAATGACTCAAAAATGCAATCATCGGAACAATACAAATTGGAAATTGAAAATAAAGATTTCTAGATGTCTGACCGGTCAGAAGTTTTTATTCGTTGGTTTCATTGTTCCTACTGTTCGATTGCGTGAACAGCTAACAAGTATGACTAACTGATGAGTCATCGAAAGACGTTGAAAAAAGCGAATTCCATAAACTTCTTCATCCATGAACAACAACGTTCAGATTCCAGAGCGATGCGTTTCAAGCTGAGCAAGATGATCGTGGCAGTCACAAGAACATGACTCATTCCCCTCGATTCTACCCAACTGACCTAGCTCTACTGTTTTACACTCCAATGTGGCCGAAATCGCTGAGTCATATCCTAACTTGTGGACAAAAAATGTCATGGCAGTACCAGTGTAAATTGAACTTTCACAACGGAATTTCGAATGTTTGAGCATTGAAAGAATGATCGTGGAAGGGAAGCGATTGATTACGGGGGCGGTGAAGATCAAAGACCATTGACTGTGGGAACAAATGGAATTGTGAATTGAAAGATTTGATCGATGAATGATATTTTGATTCTTGCGAAATTTGTATCACTTCAACGACATGTAAAATATATTGGTCAATAAAACCCCCACGCAATCTCATCGACCCCTTTTAAAAGCAGCCTCCAGGCAACCAAAGTGTACTACTTCAAATGAACTAGTGAGAGCTGAGGGTTATCTAGAGTGCACATAGGATATCGAAAAGGAATTCTTTTTCCTATTACGACTCCACCTATTCTACGTTTCCTAGGTGATCAATGGATGAGGGGGCGGGTTTGAAATTAGTACGATTATAACTTTGAACGCAAAAAATCTACGGGGACTTTATCGCGGACTTTTCTTGCTCCTTTGCATCAGATTGTAGCAGCACGCAGTGTTTACAGACTCTGTATCACTGTATTACAGATTTTGTGAACAGCGTGAGCTACCAAAATCCGTGAAAAGTCTTCGAGAATGTCCCTGTAGCTTTCCTGCTCTACTACATTCAAGTGAAAAGAACTGTACTGCTGAAAATAAACATTTCTGAAATCTTCGGGAAAAAATCTTCAATGACAAAGTTTAGGACTAGGAATCATGTCTGGAAAAGAGAAGAACTTCTGAAATCCTTTCAGAAGACTTTCGCAATTCTCAAGAACAGATTCCCATTTCCAAAATCCATCAAGGAACATGAGATCGAGATGCTTCCAGAATGTTTCGACTTTCTGCAGAACAAGCAAGCACACATAAAAATCAAACAAAAAGAGAAAACTCGCTTCATTGGTAATTCTAAAGAGACACAGAGAAGCTAGAAACTCTTGTTGTCTTTGAATCTCTCAACTAGAGAGAAGCGAAGAAAAAAGAGTTTCTAACAAACTGAATCACTTTCATAGAAGAGACGCAGACAACTAGACACTCGCATTTCTCTTCGTTTCTCTTCTGGAGAAAGGCGGAGGAAAGAAGTGTGTGTAGCTGCTCACGTCTTTTTCGTGAATTGTCAATAGAGCGCGTTCACTGACTCGAACAATCTCAAAATAGAGGAATACTGATAGAAAACAAATGACACACTGCCAATGCAAAGTGATCAAAACCACAAAGCATTGACCATCATTTGCTCCCCTCTCAGTTTTCAACTATAATCAAAATGTTCGAAGTCAAAACAAACAATGTCCGGTGAAATGATCCTCCCGCCAACGAGGGCAGTCCCAATTTCAAAACAATCCGGATTAAAAAATCCTTACCTTTTAATATGTGCGAGTATCTCGTAGCTTATAATTGGTTCCGGAGAGTCTTCTCCAACAAGATTTCCTTTTTGAATTAAAACGTTTAATTTGTATTAGGTGGGTGGTGGCTGTATTCTTCTTTTTTCAAAGCATGACAGGATGGATGGTCTCCGCTTCTCGCCTTCGATTGATTCGGGAGAGCTGGAATTCAATGAGGTGAGCTTTACAAAGTTGAAAGATTCAACCGAAAAAAAAAAGGGAACAAAGAAGAAATATAGGAAAGGTGTACATAATTTATAGGGGGATAAGCTTCTCAAAGCTTTTAAAAGGGCGGAGGTATAGGACTTCTGCAGAAATGATGCTGCTCACGAGTGCAGCGTATGTAGTTTGTGACGCATTGAAAAGAGAGAGGGGCAGAGCAGAAAAGTTTGGAATTATTGACAAGCCTCGTGAGCGGAAGAATATGAGAGAGAGAGAGATGGCCCTTCTACTTTAGTTTTCATGGGAAGGGAAGGAACAAAAATGAAACTGTTCCGATTATGGAAGTGGCGAACAAAGAACCGGTTTTCAAGACAAACAAAACCTAATAAGAAAATAGGACTGCTCAAAAAAAAGTGTGTTCAAAAAACGGAAAAAACAATTGGTTGGTTTAAAACTGATTGATTTGCCGTATAATAGAGCTATGCAAAATTCTTACAAACGAGCTCCCGAATTCCGACTTCCGTTTTCGAGGAGACAATTTAGACGGAAGTCGGAAATTTTTGGCCACGAAAAAAACTCAGTTACTGTTTTGCATTTTTCCAACAAATTTCAGCTAAAAAACTGCATTTCGGATTTTGAGCTTTACCTATTTGTTTTTTCTTTAGTGACTCCCGGCTTTGAAGTTCCGTTTTTTCGAAGTTTTTACTTCCATACCGCCCTGGTATACAGTATACCTATACTTAACAACTATCACCAGACTCTTAACGAAAGCGACTACCATCTTAACCAACATGTTTCAACGAAATTTCTCAGGGTACCTCTTTTCTTTCTAAACTGTCTTTGCAATGAAAAAACTTCAAGAAGTCAAATTAATTTTGTGAACGAACACAAGGGAAGTAACGTCTCAAGAACACATAGATCCTGGAAAAGGAGAGAGAAATGGAACAAAGAATTGTCAGGAGGAAGAAGGAAATATTGAAAAAAGGAAGGAAGGAAACATAAAGAACACTGTCGCCTGGTCCTATGTTTACAAAGAGAAGAGAGATTGAAAAAAGATGGTTCAGCTAAAAAAAAGTGTTGACTTATAGAAGAAAAAATTAGTTGAGATGAATGGAACGATAACAAAAAGTAAACAATTTCACCTTTGCAATAAACTTTCCCCAAAACTTTGACTGCAAAACTTGCATATCACCATTGCCAGGTCACAAAAGTGAACGAGGAGAAGAAAAAAAAAGGAAGATACAGGAGAATGATGTCAAGGTTACTTTCGATTGGATGTCAAGATAAGATAGAAAGGATCAGCTTGATTGAGAACTTGTTCGTGCAAAGTATCTGCTCGAAAAATGGCATTTTGATTCAATTTTTGTGGAATTTCAATAAAATTAAAATGCTATTTTTAGTTAGTGAATAACTGTATAACTGCTTATTTATGTATGTCCAATATAGTGAAACATTTCTTACTGTTTCGGAGGAAACAAGACATGAAAGTTTGTGGAAAGAACCGGATGACGCAGAGGGTAAAACTTGATGAGAGATTGGCGCCATAGAAGAGAAATAGGGAAGCAGAGTTTGCGTCACTTTGCAATCGGGTTCGGGAAGTGATTCGAGGTCGCAGGCGGAGGAAAAACCAGGAAGAGATAGTTCGAAAGTATTGGACGTGACTTGCAGCTAGTACGCCTAAGAAGAGAGAGCACGCTTCCTTATGAAACTATCCTTATTAAAATTAGAATTCTTTCCTTTTTTCAATTGAAAACTGCTCAGCTCATCGTTCATATTTCCCTGTTCTTCTCATTTTTTCTAAAGCATCGCTTCAAGAAAAAATTCCTTTTTGTTATTTACATCCAGCTCTGGAATTTTTGCATCCAATGACGTTTCGTTCCAATCTCAATAACATTATTTTTGGTGGCGGAAGGCAAAACAAAATGCTTTTTCCCT
This sequence comes from Caenorhabditis brenneri, assembly GCA_000143925.2. Lineage (NCBI taxonomy): Eukaryota > Metazoa > Nematoda > Chromadorea > Rhabditida > Rhabditidae > Caenorhabditis > Caenorhabditis brenneri. The sequence continues at coordinate 19,410 of GL380565.1, forward strand.
CCATGTGTGCTTGGTGGAGACAGGGTGCGGGTGGCACCTGCTTTCTCATGCACCCCAGGAAGGAATTCGTTTTGTGTACTGGAACGTGTAAATATCTGAATTGGTGTGAATGTGAGGAGGAAGGAGCGTGATAAGGAAAACTAATAAACAAGGAAAGGTGGTTGTATAGTGGGGACTTTGAATATTTTAGGAGGAAAGGGAAGAGGGGGAAGAAGGGAAGAATATTGGAAAGCAGGGAACAAAGCGACTTTTTTTTTAATTTCCGAAATTGTGCAAAGAATGATTGTGACTTGTTTTTTAGTATTGTAGTTACAAAAGACTAGACTGTGGTACGGTATAACTATTACAATAAGTAAAAATACTTGAGCTCTTCGAATGTTATAAATTCCACGTGCTGAAAGGATGAAGAAAGTCTCAAATGTATTATTAATGCCACATGCTCATCTTTTGTTTTTTCTTTAATAAAAAGCTTATAGATGCCATCAAAAAGTCAATGAGTTCATGATAATAAATCTTCCTTTTTTTAATCAAAAATGCGACGGCACATATTTTTTTCGTTACAGAAATTCTTTCAAACAAAGTTAAAGGAAAACAAATGGCTCACTTTTTTTTTCGGAGAATAATGACAAAACACAGAATTGAGTTTTTAAAATCCAGATTCCCCAAAAATAAAATTTCGAAAACGCAAAATTGATTGCGCAAAGTCACAAGAAACAGTGACACTGGACTGTCAATTGAAGAGGCCGATGGTTTAACAAGATAACCGAGGAAAACCATATGGATGTGACGATTTTCTGCCTAATTTCTGTCAATTATTCAACGACAGATTCATGTGCAAAAGGCAAGGATAGGCACAGATGAATCACATCAGTTATGAAATGAAAAATCGTATATGTTAATTTGGAAAAAAATGGGTTGATAAAAGAAAAAAAAAGTTAATTCTGAACTCAGGGTGAGATTTTTCAGAACCATGCAGAATGAAAAACCCCTATCAACTTTGACATTGAATTGCTGTTCTGCAAAGAGCTACAAAACATTTATACGATAAAAAAAAACGGAAATCAATAAAACCACCCGGCGTACCTTCGTGGTCCACTCTTACTGCTGCCCCATCTAAATACAAGGGTCCCTGTCTCCGTCTCTCCTTTTTCCGTGCTTGCCTCCCTGGCAAACAGCTGGGAGGGTTTATCGGTCCGCTTTGTCATTAACCGGTACTAAACGGACACACTACCCTCCTTATTATGAAGAAGAGATAGGTATTCTTCCGTCGACCAGGATGGAATCTTTTTTGAATCCATATTATCTCGTCATTCGTACTTCATCTCGCTTTTTTACGTACTGATCAACATTTAGCATCGGAATGCTAATTGAAAAATGGAAATTTTGATCAACTCAAAACAGCAATCATAAATCATTACCGCCAACCAGTACTCAATGCCCGGAGCAGTATATCTCGATTGTTCTTGAAATTTTCACAAAGTAGTCAACTGAAGAAATGTTTACCAATACTTTTTCAACATTTTATTAGTTGAACATGTTTTTATAGCTCAAAAGACAACCGAGATATGCTGCTCTGAACATACAGTAGTGGGTGGGTCTCTATTATTGGATTTACGGTTCTCTATTATTAGGGTTACACCCCCAATAGAATTTTTTATAACTCGGAGCAATTATCAGTTCCAAAAATGCTCACTACGATTAGCATCGGAAGCACTGAAAGATGAGTTTTGTAGATATAATTCTCTTCCTCACGCCTGCATCATCTTTTTTGATGCTCTGTCAGTCCTTGTCTAGAAAGCATTCAACCAGACATCTCGCCTATTCTGAATCACTGAAACTTGAAAAGAAACATAATGATTCATGGGAGCATCTTGGAATCCACTTTCCATTTAACAATTTTCAATCAGAGAGTGAAAAAAAATAAAGTGTGAATTGAAGCAGTTTAGCACCATCTGGTGAAACATTACACATACTTTTTTAGCTGGCAGATGATTTTTTCTTTTTTTTTAGTTAGGCACTCTCTTCCCCATCCCTATACTTCAAGCAACCAATAAACCCAGGCAGAGGGAGATGATATGATATTACAATTGAGGTAAAGCTGGGTGTATAACTGATAAGAGATGAACATGGAATTGGTATAGAAGATGGAAAAGAAAGAAATGTCACCTCACTGTCAATTAGAAGTTGGTATATGGACGTGTTTTATGAGTTGACTGATAAGAAATGTGGATAAAACTGGAGAAACGGGAAATTTGGAGTTATTTTGAGGGGTCATCAGACTCAAAGTAGAAAACTGTTTCATTACTTCCGGAAATGTTCCCTCTGACCTCAATATGTCAGCTCATCATCAAAACAGAGAGAAGACTTTTAACAACTGACACCTTCATCAAAATGTCTTCCAACAAATGCCACAGATTTGTGATTTATGTTTTTTTTTTAGGTGTCACCTGACGCAATTCGTTTCTTATATAATATTTTAGGGATGCAATGAAAGTGCTGGTTGAGCGATTTATATAGGTTTCCGAGTGTAAAGTATTTGAGAGGATAACTTCGAGAGCTTCTATAAAAAGAGACCCATCATTTTCTCAAAATGTTAGCTAAAAGAAAAAAATGTAGTGTCGAGTGAGCCGCGGCGCCACGGAACAAACGGGAGCCGGGAAAAAAATAGCGTTCGGTTGAAAGAGGTATCAAAGAAAAAAGCATTCGGACTCTCTTTTGCAACAAATTCCTTGAAGCCCGAGGGAGACTCTTCGAGGAAACAGAGGGACACTTGCACTTTCTTCCCACAAAAAAAAGGAATTGAGAATCAGGACGTTGCTCGAAAAAATTGTGATGTTGAGAATATTGAAGACCAGTCGATGTTAATATCAGAATTTATTAGATGAAGAGAATAGTAGAAAAAGACGTAAAGTTTTTACATAAGGTGAGTTTATATATCAACTAAAATGTTGACTAAAAAGTGTATGATAAAAATATTTTATAATAGGCGGTACAATATTTTATACAATCTTCTTCGACGATATTTCCGTCGTCGACAAAGAGGCAGAATTGGAAATGAGATCGAAATCGAAACACGAACAGGGAATAAGCAGCTTCATGAATCTTAGGCAGCTCTTATGATCAATTTACATTTCAAAAACCTTGTGATTTCCTATAGGCATTGACTTTTTCAGTTTCTGACTTCCTAAGTTTTCTAATTTTTCGAGATGAAATCTGGAATTACTTGACGCATTTCGACCACTTTCAGAAGACGTGATTGCACTGCTTTTGCATCTGATTTCCTTCAAAGTTTACTTATATAACCAGCTCAATAAGCAACTATACTAATAATGGCTATTCAAAACGAGAATGTTCACATGATTCTAAAAGTGCAAGCTTTTTTTCAGAAGAGTACATTCCACATGACACCATCCATGCTCTTCTTCTCCTCTTCTCCTTCTATGTGCATGGCGCCTGGCACCGTCAGACGCACGCCTTCTGCCGGAGCAAGAGAAAGCGACGCCTCCTTTTTTGTGTGAACGAGAACATGCGAATTCAAGAGAGAAGTGAAACCGGACTCCTAGAATTTTAGAACTGAATTCGTAATCTGATATATCCGACGAAGCCTCTAGAAGTGTGCACTTCTGGAAAGTGCATTCCACATCACTTGCTCATCTCTCTTTCTCTGTTTTTCTTCAGTGGCGCCTGGCGCTGTCAGGGGCACGCCTTCCGACGGAAGGAAAGAGGAGATGAAGGCTTTATTTCGTACAAGCTGCGGAAAACAAATGGGAATGCGAGAAAAAAAAGAGAGAAGCGGAACGGGCGGACATATTCGCTCTGTGCAGATAGAAAGGTGAAGGTGTTCATGTGCT
>GL380566.1:0-12882 GCA_000143925.2 Caenorhabditis brenneri
TTACTGTTTCTACATTATCCTAGTCTAATCGCAGTTAGTGAATTGTACTAATTTCTTTCCATGATAAATAAAACATCAAACCTACAGTAACCCCAGTGGAATCCATAGGTTCAGAGTTCTCAGAATGCAATCGAAACGAATATTCGGATCGGTATAAGATATACTATCTACTTATCCTTGTATTCTTTGGAACAGTATTTTTTTCAGTTGACTGATGAATCAAATTGACTTCTTTATTATTACAAAAAAAAGTTTGTAGTTATCCTTGCAGTCCAAAAACAGTAATAAATCATTCAGAGAAAATTTTGGAAAATTCACTGTTTCAAAGGTTCCCAACCACGTTTTCCTTTATTTTGACAGTGATATCATACGGTTTTGGGAAATTTTCAAAGCTAGAAAAAACATGATCTTGACTAATTTTCCGGGTTGAAATTTGCTATAACTTGTCTAGAAAAAACAAGGAAACTTTACTGTTTCATAGGCTCTCAACCACATTTTCACTTATTTTGATAGTGATTTCTGGTTGACATTGTCATTATTAGCCTAAAAGTGTAGGTTTGGACCGAGTCAGACCACAAATTTTGAATTTTTTTTATTGCTAATTTTGCTTTGTGCTATCTCCCAATATACATGATTAACTAGTTTTTTCCTAACTATGTTTTCGAAACAGTAATTTTCCTTAATTGTTCCATAAAATTCCAGAATGACATTCACCACAGTGACCAAACACTGAATTCATTTTGTGAAAGTGGTTGAAAAATCTTCCTTCGAACGGTGAAAAATTTGCTGTTTCATCCGAATTTTCAGATTTAGAACTTCTAATTTTAGTATTATCTGTGTCTCTGTATTTTTGTTACATTCTAAAAGCTGCTATCTGGAAACCGAAAAATAATGATTTTTATATTCATTTTTCTACTGAATAATCTATACAATCAATTGCAAACAACGGAATATAACTTAGATGCTTGAAGCTGGTTACTTTAAATTTCGAAACAGTAAATTACTATTACTGCTTCAAAGTTATTCTGGACTAAGCGCACTTAGTGCATTATAATCGTTTGTTTTACTCGGAGAAATCAAAAAGTTAAGCCTACAGTAACCCCCAGTGGAATCCATAGATTCAGAATTCTCAGATTGCGATCGAAAAGAATCTTCAAATTGGTATAAGAACTACTAGTTACTCTTCCTTGTATTTTTGGAACAGTAATTTTTTTTTAGTTAACTGGTATAATTCAGTGAGGTATTGCTATGAAAACTACTTCATAGTTATCCTTGCAGTCCAGGATCAGTAAAAAACTTGTTCGAGAGAAAAAGGGAATATTCACTGTTTAAAGATTCCTCACCTCACATTCCTTTATTTTGACAGTGTTATCACTTTTGCTTTTTGTGAGATTTAAAGCTAGGAAAAATATGATCTTGACTACTTTTACTGGTTGAGATTGTCTGGAAATTTTGTCTAAGAAAAGCAAGAAAAATTACTGTTTCGTAGATTTCCAACCACAGTCAATACTGGACAAGTATCAGTTGTTTGCGGATCTAACGAATTTTCGGCAACAGTTTCAGCTTTTTCGACCAATCTTTAGCCCACAAGTTTTGGTTTTTTTTTTGTTTATATGAAATTTGACGTGACCCCAATGAACCTGATTAACTAGTAGTTTCCTAACTGTATTTTCGAAACAGTGATTTTTCTTAATTTTTCCAGGAAGTTTCAATATAAAACTGAATTCATTTTGTTAATGTGGTTGTAGAATTTTCCATGAAACAGTGAAAAAATTGCAGTTTCATCAGAGTTTTCTGATTAGGAACCGCTTATTTCGTTAGTAGATGTATCTCTAATTTTTTTAAAAATAGTTTTTTTAATCCTCCTTCTCCTACTGAACAATTTAAACAATCGATTTCCAACTTTGGTATATAACTTGGATGCTTGAAATTGCTTACTTTAAGTTTCGAAACAGTAAATCAAGATTACTGTTTCTACATTATCCTAGTCTAATCGCACTTAGTGCATTGTAGTGACGGCTTACCACAATTATTAAAAATTAAGCCTACAGTAACCCCCAGTGAAATCCATAGATTCAGAATTCTCAGATACCACTAAAGAAGCAGCCATATTGCTGAAAACTTCACTACCTACTTATCCGTTCCTTTTTGAAACAGTAGCTTTTTTTAGTTAGCCGATAAATTAGAGTGAAGGATTGTTAGGAAAAGTAGTTTGTAGTTATCCTTGCAGTCCAGGAACAGTAAAAAAATAATTTCAAGAAAAATCAGAAAAATTCACTGTTTCATGGGTTCCCAACCACATGTTCCTTCACTTTGATAGTGATTAGTTGTCAGAAAAGCCTTTTTTCCAAACTAGAAAAAAACGCCCAAGGTCCAACAGTCTCGAGTTTGTGTAAAGTCTAGAAAAACAGGAACATTTACTGTTTCATAGGTTCCAATCCTCATTATTCAAAATCTTCCGATAGTTATCGCTTAAAATCCGTTTTTATTTGCAGATGTTTAGAAATTTGGGGCCTTATTTCGATCTCGAAAATAGTGTTTTTGACCAATTTTTAGAACCAAATTTTGAGAATCTTTCAAGTTTTGCTTAGAATACTACTTCTAGAAGATTTTCAATTATATCTAACTGACTAATGTTTTTCAAGAAGCGTTAACCAAGGCTGTCAAAATGGCTGGCGGCCCCGGCCTATGCTGTCTGGGGCCGTGGTCCGCTTGGACCATCTAGCAGGGCCGCTATGGGCGCCGTAACTTTCGAGCAGCGGAATAACAGAATCCAGATATCCGGTTTTGGAAGTGGCCGCCATTTTGACACCCTCGGTGCTAACAGATGAGTCGATAAATTTCGAGCAGTACACTTTTTTCGTATTACCATGAACACTACTATCTAGTTTTCCATTTATTTTTGATACAGTAAAGTTTTTTTTTAGTAAAAATTGAATTTTCAACAAGAATTGTGGTGAAAAATAGTTTATGGTTATGCTTGAATCCTTAAAACAGGAAAAAAAATCACAAAAAAAGGAAGTTCATAGCTTGGAAATAAAGGTTTTGACCAATTTTCTAGTAAAATCACTGTTTCATAAGTTTTGAACATATATTTCAATTTTAATCACTCAATCTTTGAATGACTTTCAGACCTAAATTACTTGTTGGGACTAGAGTTTTTTGTGTGCTCCAATAGTTTTTTGAAGGTTGACGTGGGGAAAGTATCAAGTGTATCTGAATAACTAGTATTTTCTTGACTATACTTTTAAAACAGCACAATCTGAAAAAAAAAGTTTTTCTAAAAATTTCTCAAATCAAGTATTCAATACGAACCAACGATTGAATTTATTTAACGATTGAAATTTATCAGGGTTGATGAAAGATTTTCCATGAAACCGTGAAAAAAATTTTCTGTTCCCTCAGAAATTCTAGTGTGAGACTGTCTTGATTTGGTAGTTCTTGCCTTTTTTTGTTTCTAAAACTGATATGTAGGGAATCGGGGACTAAAAGATGGCTCTAGACATATAAACCTAAGTTTCGAGCCTGAAATTTTACAGCAACTCTAAAGGACAAAGCTGGAATCGGGGAATTTTTAGACTAGTAGATATTGATCCTTACATGCTATATTTCAATTAGTGTATGGACAGAGAGTGTTATAGAAGCCACTATCTAGTTATCCTTAAACTCCGGATACAGTAAAAAAAAGTTTCTCAAAAACTAAGAAAAATTACTTTCTTATACGCTGGAAACGATGATTTCTGCAATTTCGAAGGTAGAAAATAGTGTTTTTGACCAGATCTCGTATGGTGGTTATCCAAAAAATTACTGTTTCACAGGTCCTCAACCACCTTTATACCTATTTTGATAGTCATTACGGAATCTTCATCAATTCATCATTTTCAGCCTTGAATTTCTTGTCCAGACTAGATTTTGGGACTAAATCTCAGATTTATTTGTGCTGAATTAGTTTTGTTGCACTTATTTTTCAAGGTTTACTTGGCATGAAGTATCCAGTGTACATGACTAACTAGTATTTTTCAAGCGTGATTTTTGAAACAGTAATTATTTTTTCATTCAAAAATTTCCAGAAAAAAAATTTCAACACGGACCAAACACTAGACCCATTATGTAAAAAAAGTTTGAAAATGTGACATGAAACCGTAAAAAAAAAGGAATTTCCAGTAGAAAAACTTGCTGTTTCTGTAGAAGTTTGTTAAAATTAACACTTGCTAAATTTGGTATTATATCCTTCCTAGCCTGTTCCTATTTTTCATCCTTCAGAAGTCTAAATTCGAAAGTAAGGCTCCAAATTAACTATTTTTGAGCATAAATATCCTATTTTCAGGTCTGAAAAGCTTATTTTTAGTCCTGAAAAACCTATTTTTTAGCCTAAAATTGAAATTTGGACTCCAAACTTTCCTAGATAGTTTCCTGAATTGACGAATTTAATGATTTCGAATTAGAATCCAAGGCATAAAAAAATTTGAAAACTGGATTTTTGAAACAGCAATTTTTAGCATTTCAAAAATTACTGTTTCACATAGTTTCAGGGTCAAATTCTCCAATAGTTTGATATTCAGTAAGCTGTTGGGGATTTACGATCGATTTTGAGCTGGAATTATTGATTTTCTTGAGTTTTGAGGTCTGTTTTTGTTGAATTTAGTTAGAAATTACAGGATTTTCTCCTGTTTCAAAAATTTTCAAAATCTAATTGTTACAATGAACAGACAATGATCATATCCGGTGTTGAATAATCTGCCATGAAACAGTGAAAATATTGGAATTTTCAGTGAAACATTAGCGGTTTCAACTGGGAACTTCAGATTAAGAATGTTTAATTTTAGCAATTATTATAAGATAATCCAAAAACTAGATATCTAAAAATGAGAGAATAACTCGTTTGCCTAACAAACGAATATCCTATATTTTTAAGTTTTCAGAGCCTGAATTAAGGCCTGAACAACCTATTTTTCAAGCCTAAAAATTCTTGTTTCGAGTCTGAAATTTCTGAAATTGTTTCCTGAATTGTTGACTCAATATCGGGATCTAATTAGAATATAAGGAATAAAATTTTAGAAATTTCCATGTTCGAAACAGTAATTTTAATTCGAAAAAAAAAATTACAGTTTCATATAATTTTAAGATCAAATTTCACAGTATTTTGATATTCAAAACTTCTCCGGTAAAATAAAAAAAAATGCCTTTACACTAAAAATGGGATAAAATGAAGAAACTGTCCTTGTGGTGTGAACTGTGATGTAAGATGTGCCATGAAACAGTGAAAAATAGGAACTTTCAGTGGAAAAAATGCGTTGTTGTAACAGAGTTTTCTGGTTTAGAATCGGTAATTTTAGCAGTAATTGTATGAAAATTGCAAACTGCATATCTAATAAATTAGGTTCAAATAATGTGCCGTGAAACAGTAAAAAAAACGGGAGTTTCAGTGGAATATTTGCTGTTTCAACTGGAAACTTCTGATTTAGGATTTTTCAGCAGTTGATGTATGTACGGCTTGAAAATTACAGTCTTAAAATTCCTCATCCAGATGTGTAAAAGTGTGAGAATGGCTCTAGCGCCTGACAAGTGAATAACCTATTTTTTAAGCTTGCTGAGCCTTAATTTAGGCATGAAAAGTATGTTTTTCAAGCCTGAAAATCCTAGTTTCGAGTCTGAAAATTTTGAAATTTTCATTTTTTTTGAAACAGTAATTTTTATTAGAAAAAATTACTGTTACATAGTTTTACAAATTCATTTTTCGATACTTCCCTAGTCATTACGCACACTTTTAGTTTTCCTATGCTTTCTGGCTTACTTAAGACTAAAATTGGGGGAATTTTGAGCAGGAAATATTGATTTTCTTGAGTTCTATGCTCAGATTTTGTTAACTTTTGCGTTTAAAAATTGGAAACGAGAGGAGGAACTTCCAAGATCAAATCAAAATTTTCTAGTACCATTTTTGAAACAGTTATTTCTTTTAGAGAATTTGATGTTTCTAAAAAGTCCGTATTATAAAAAACAGTCATTAACACTATTATATTATAGTACTTTGAAAAATAACCTAAGAAACAGAAAAAACAATATTTTTAGTGACTTCAAGTTTCCCATTACAACTCACAGCAAATATACAATGAGTAAAAACACATCGACCAGATTTTTCCAAAATAATCCATAAAACAGTAACGAATTGGAATCCCGGAAATGTAAAAATTCACTGTTTCATGAGAAATTTGGAGCTAACCACTAATTTTCTTAGATAGTGGCACCGTAATTTGACCCTTTCTGACGCTTAGAACCCGGATTTTTGGCTCTAAACACCTAATTTTGAACCTAACTACCTCAATTTTGGTACTAATTCCTCAGATTTTCCCTTTTGAAACCTGATTTTGAGCTTCAAAACCTTTCTAGCGTAGAATCTAGAATTTTAACCGATTCTTCAGTAGAAACGCCCCAATTTAGCTATTTTTGACCCTATAAACCACAGGTTTTGGCCCTGACTACCTCAATTTTGACCCCAGAAACCCAGATTTTTCGTCCCAATCCCTTCAAAATGAACTAACCTCCTCAACACTTTACTAACACAACTGTGTGTTATTCCCAACTGCTTTGCAATGTGTATCTTCTTCATTCCCTTCTTATAGCACTCGACAATCTTCTGACGATCACATGTCAGCAGAGGACGACCCGAGATGTAAGGACGACCGTAACGATTTCGCGATGGCACTACTGTGGACACTGGAAGAAAAAGGAGCGGTTTGGAGAGGTGAGGATAGAGAGAGAGGGAAAATAGCGGGAAGTAGGCCTAAAATAACCTAAAAGAGTCAAAATGGGGTTGGAATAGCCTGAAATGGCCTAAAATTTCCCAATAAGAGCCGTTAGTACCGTTAAGTCTACATGCTTCTAACCGGTCTGAAATACAGACCTAGTAACCTAGATAAAGCGACATGAAACGGCCCGAAACGACCTGGAGCTGCCTAAAATTGCCTCATAACAGCTAAATTAAGTTTTCAACGTCTGAAATAGCCATAGAGTAGCTAGAATATACTGAAGAAATGATTAGCCAGACTACTATCTAGAAGCAATTCTTATTGAATTTCAGATTGGTCTGAAACAGTGAATTTTTTTTTTGATATATTAAAACTTACTGTTTCAAAATTTTTCAAAACGAAAAGCTTCAATTTTTCTTGAATTCCATTACTAAAATGTTGTGAGATTAAGAAAATACTTAGAAATAAGAAACTGGACGGGAAAATAACGGAAAAATCAGTCTGTCTAAAATCAGACCCAAAAAGCCCTAAAAACCAGCCTAACCTATCTTCACAATATACTGAAATACCTTGAATGAAAAAAAAACAAAATTCCATCGTTTCATGTTTGTAAATGAGGTTGAAATCATAATTTCAGCCTTTTTTGGCCCAGAAGCAGCTTGAAACAGCCCAAAAATTGCCTGACACAGCTTGAACTGGCTTAAGACAGCTAGCCTCTGGATAGCCTTAGGCAGCCTAAGATAGCTTTAGACAACCTTAGACAGCCTTCGACAGCCTGAGATAGCCTTAGACAGTCCTAGTTAGCCTAAACCAGCCTATGATAGCCCTAAACAGCCTAAGACAGTCTTAAACAACCTATGACTGCTTGAGATCACCTTAGATAGCCTAAGACAGCATAAGACATCTATAGACTGCCTGGCATGTCCAAGATAGCTAAAATTTCTACCATACGCTCAAAATAGCTTAAAATAGCCCATTAAGACTGCCTGAAATGACCTAAAATCGCATACAAATGACCTTACAGCTATATTTTTTCACTGGTTTTAAGGGAAATTGAATTTTCGGGGTTTAACAATCATTGAATAAAAACACTAACCAGAAGCAATGTTTTATGACTTTCAGATTGGTCTGAAACTGTGAATTTTTTCTTTGAACATTGTAAAAAAAATTACTGTTTCAGAAATTATAGCAAAAAATTTCAGTATTTTGGAGATTTTTAATTGATTCTTCCTCTTTGGAATCCAATTGTTGATGGATTGAATGAAAAAATGAACTACCACAAGGGTCTAGACTAGCCTAAAATGCCTTAAAATGCCTGAAGTTACTCAAAAAATCAGCTGAAAATGGTCTAATATAGGCTCAAAGCCGACTGGCCTATAACCCAGAAATAGCTTCGAAATAGGCCTAAACAAGCCTAAAATCAGCCTAAATATACCTTAAAACACCTAAAACTCCCAAAAACCCCTTACTTTTCGCATCCTTCTGCTTATCCATACAAGAAGAAGTAGCAAGCTTCTCAATCTGTAGGTCTGGTCGTCGGAACGCTTTTGACAGTTTTTCCAGTGCTGCTAGGGAGGATCCTGTAAATTTACCCGATTTTCAGTAAAAAATAAGCAGGTTTGGCTCAAAAATCATGGATTTTAGGTCTAGAAAGCCTAAAAATAGGCCTAAAACCATTTTTAGCCTTCCGGAAGCCATTTTTCCAATTTTTAGTACGAAAGGAGCAGTTTCAGCTTAAAAATCATGAGTTTTGGGTCTAAAAAGCCTAAATTTGACCCCAAAGAGCCCCAAAATGGCCCAGGAGCCCCCAGCCCCTCCCCCAAAACCCTACCTGACGGACATCCATTATTCAGTGCTTTCTGAGCCGCAAAACTGGATAACAATGCAGAGTTTTGTATGAGGAAATTGATAGGTGGGAATATTGATTGGGACATCATGAGAGAGTGGAGTTTGAGCCAATTGGAGACGAGAATGACTGAAAATAGCTGGAATTTGGGGAAAATAGTTAAAATTGGGCTTAAATGGGCCTAAAACAAGCCTAGAGGGCCTAAAATGGTCTAAAACCCTCTAAATCTGGCCTGAACAAACAAATTACTGAAATTTGGGGAAAAATTGTTGAAAATGAACTGAAAAAGGCCAAAAGTGAGGCTAGAAGAGCTAAAAATGGTGTAAAAATCTCAAAATTGGCTCAGAATGGTCTAAAAGACTAGAAATGGGCCTAAAACTCGCCTACGACCCGGAAAATATGGTCAGAAAAGATCAAAAATAGCTGAAAACCCTTAAAATAGGCCTATACTAGCCTGAAACGCCTCAAAATAGTCCTGAAACTGCCTGAAATTGCCTAAAATCCGCTAAATATGGATTAAAAAGGTCTAACACTGCTCAAACTTCCAAGACAGGCCTGAACAGCCTTAATCTACCTAAATTCAGCTAAATTAGGCCTAGAGCCGCCTAATTTAGCCTGAAAACCCTCAAAATAGGCCTAAACGAGTCTAAAAACCTTGAAATAGGCCTAAACTACCCTGAAACCGCCTAAATCCCCCATTAACCCCCCGAAAATCACCCTCCTAAACCCATCGAACCCCCCATCAAAAATGTCCAAAACCCACCTTTTCTCTAAACTCCGCCCCCTTTTTTCGGTTCCAAACCATTCCCATCGAAGCTCCGCCCCTTTTTCATTTTTTTTTCCTAAATGTACTTATGATGATCGGGGAGGAGGGATACGGTAGTTTTTACAAGATGGAGAGGAAGATGATATCTAACGGAAGAGGGGGGAAGCGTGTCCGCCGTCGCGAATTTCCCTTTGTACTTTTGCCGCCCCCTGTGATGATGATGATGGGAGAGGAGGGGGGACGGAAGCATAGGTGACAAATGATGATGATGATCACCTGGTGGAAATTGGGGGGAATGGAATAATTAATTGGAGGGAGATGATACACAAAACATGATAAGGGGAAGGGAAAGATTTGAGGACACATGGAACATATGTAGAGGCTAAGCTAGGTTAAGACAGCCTTAGGCAGTCTAAGACAGCTTTAGACAGCCTTAGACAGCCTCAGCCAGCCTTAGACAGCCTTAGATAGCCTTAGACAGCCTTAGACAGTCTAAGACAGCCTTAGACAGCCTCAGACAGGCTTAGACAACCTTAGTCAGCTTAAAACGACTTCAGACAGCCTACAACAGTCTAAACGTAATAATATAATTTTTGACCAGAAAACTTGCATTTCTAGTCTCAAAAGAATCTCAAAAAACAAGGTTAGACTCCTAAAACTGTCTTCAATAACGAAAAAAAATACCAGTTTCCTGAGAAATTCTCAGTGGACTAGAATCTCATGACCACAGTAACATTATGGGTGGCCCTTTTGAATCAATAATCTGGATTTGCCATTCTTAGGTTGTCTAGAATTATCTTATCAGGTTTTAGGCGAGCTTGACTCATTTCATGTCCATTAGGATCTATCTTTGATTACTTAATGTTTACTGAGGCAGTGTAAGCCTACTTTAGCTTAACTGAGGCTTGGATAAAGCTATTAAGTGCAAATTAAGCCTACTTCCTTGAGTCTTAGGCGATGGTAAGCTGTCTAAGGCTGTCTATGACTATCTTAGGCTCCCCAGGCAATTTCAGGCTGGTTCAGACCTCTCTAGCAGTTTTTACCATTCTTGAGTAGTTATTAACCTGCTTATTGCTATTTTAGTATGTTTCATGTTGTTTTCGGATAATTTCAGATTTTTGACTGTTTCAGACTATTTTGGCTAGTTTTAGAAAACATTACCTTGAAATAATGCTGCTTTTCTTCTCTTTGTAGTTTATTTGTTACTTTGAAACAGTGAATACAACAAAAATCAGAAATTTACTCCCAAAATTTGACAAAAAAATATTATCTGTTTCAGAATTTCACGGACTATTTTCTCATTCTGAGAACAATCAATATCCTCTTCTTGAGTCTATCAATCACGGAAATTCATACACTGTTTCAAGGGTGGGTCCCTATGTACTCAATATCAGTAACTACAATCAGAAATTTATTGAACTTCTTTTATTGAAATTGATTTTTCAATAATTGGGATTTTTTGATCTGAAAATAATTTGATCTATGATGAGAAGTGAGTAAGAGACTCCAGAATTTACAGAATTTCGAATTTTAGTAATTTTTGAAACTTTGAATTTTTATCAAGATAGACTCAAGTTGAAAAAAAAACCAAAGCTCGCGCGCCTCAGGCGTATTTGCAATCCTGTTCATGAAACTCCGACCAGGTCTAGCTGGTTTAGGCTATTTTTGGCCGTCTTAGGCTGTGTCTAGACAAGCTTTGGCTGTCTTAGGCTGTCTTAGGCTGTCTTAAACTGTCTGAGGCTCTCTAAGGCTGTCTAAGGCTGTCTAAGGCTGTCTAAGGCCGTCTGAGGCTGTTTGAGGCTGTCTGAGGCTATCACAGGCTGTCCTAGGCTGTCTAAGGCTGTCTTAACCTATTCTAGACGGGAAAAATCGCAAAATCACTTTGAAATCATCATTTTCCATGATTTTTGATCATTTTTTAATTCACTTTCCATTTATATCTATATTTTTTGTTCAAATTCCCATTTCCATTGTGTTACGTGACGAGAACTATTGACCTGTCACCACCTATCACCTCTCCAATCAATCAGTTTCACAGTTAGTGTATCATCTTGTACCGCTTTTCTCATCAATCACACTGTATCATTTTTGTTCGGCTGTGATTGTTTGGGTGTGATTAGGTTCTGTTCGTCATTGACAGTTTAGCGGAAAAAATTGATTAGAAATTTAGTGATTACCGTTTCAAAGATTATTGGGTAGGGAATGGTGGAGCGATGGTTTTGATGGTTTCTGTATAAAATTTTTAAATGATTGAGAGCGGCTAAGGGGGGGTCCAAGAAGCTGCTAGGCATGTTTGGAGTGGCTTAGAGCCTCCTTGAGACGACTAAAAGCAACTAACAAGAGCTAGCAGCAGAGAAAAATGACTTAGTTCCCTCTGATTGCAGCTGAAACGGCTAGTAGCAGTTCAGCGCGGCTAAAAGTTAATTCTTGGTGCAGCTAAGAGCAGCTAAGAAGTGCTGAAAGCGGCTTAAAACTCCTGAAGGTTGTTGAGAACGGCTCAGAACGGTTGGGAGCGACCAAATTTCACCGGAAAGCAGTGGAGAGCGGCTAGATTCAGAGGGAACTACACTAGGGCAGCTAGGAGCGGCTAAGATATGCTGAAAACAGTTGAAAGTGACTAAGAGCGGCTTAGCGCGGATTACGGTTACAATTATAGTTAGTAGGAATGAGAACAACAACTAAAGTTTTGATATTCCTTCTTGAATCTGCTTTTTATCTAATTTTCTGTTGAAAGTTCAGGTTTTTACATATTTAAGGATGCTGAGAGCTCCTAAGTGCTGCTAAAGACAGTCAAAAGCTGTCGCGAATTAGCAGTGATTATAGCAATCACTTCTTCTCGACCTTTTTTAATTAATATTTGTTCTCATTTATTTCACGAATTCACTAGTAAATATATTTTATTGACGCCGCAACCAGCTGTTTTGGACGATGGACTGAGGAGGACGATTTGAACACCCGCCACTTTGGACTACTGTACCTGCACATCATCGCACACCTGCACATCAGACTCGACGCGCTTTTAGGCCAGAGTTCGGATTTAATTCAGTCTCGCACTTAGTTCGGCAGTGTTGTCGTTCGCTCCCCGATCCCTTCGTTTTCGTCCCATTTTTTTATATTTATTTTTTACGTAAGAACAGCAATAAATATCGGCGTCTTTACTTGCGTTTGTGTTATTTCGATTAGGGTATTTTGGGCCGTCGCATGGTTCACCATGCAAAACATGGTGCATCGAACCGAATTTAAACCTTTTTTGCCCTTTTGATCGTTTAACCAGGCCAGAAAATTTGATTAAGACCGGTAGAAATAGGCTGTAATTCCGTTTTTATTTCCGTTCCGTTTTTTTCCGCTCCGTTTATATATATAAAAGACCTTAGCAGTGACCACGATTCACGAGCGATGGCAGTAGAACAAGACAATGTTCCTCGGGAATGTTGCAAAAATTGCTCCAGAAAAGCCAAAAATGCCACAGAAAACTGTGATGGCAGGAGGCGAAAAATCATATCGAAGAGCAAATCGATCAAGAG
>GL380567.1:0-17996 GCA_000143925.2 Caenorhabditis brenneri
AAAAAACCGATTTCGGAGGTGATTTCTGGAGGGTGAATTTGGGGTGGTTTTGGTACTCAAACAAAACGAAACATTGGAAGCTCATATTTTGGGATCTGAAAGGACTCCATAAGGGTAACTCAAAAATGAAATATCAGACCGATCCGAGACCATCACATTTTTCACCACAGGGGGGGTATCATGGATTTTCACTCAAAAATCGTACATTTTGCTATATAAAAAATGAAGGTCCTCGGTTTTTGCCCTAATATTCTGGGAATCGATGACCGGTACCAAGACGGTAAAAATTAACTATGTCTCCCGTCGGGGCCAAGTAATAAAATTTTTTGGGAATCGAGATTTTCGGAAAAAAATTTCGAAAATTGAATTTTTTGGGTGTTGAACGAAGAGTTTAGAAAAAGTTGTCAACACGAAAACTACTTCAAATTAAGTCAAAAACTTAAATCTGAAAAGTTTTTGAGTCTATCTAAATTTTTGAAAATTTTCCATTTTCGACTTTCTGGAAATTTCTCTCCTGGACGAAAGGGGCGGAGCCTAAATTCTAAAGTGGTTTTTCAATGAGACCATCATAGGGACCCACCATACCAAAAATCAAACCATTCGGTCAACTTTGGCGGATGTGTTACATGGACTCGCCCTGCATAGTCGAGTTTCTCAGACAATGACTCTTAAACCGGATGATTACTTTTTACCTCTCTGAATACTACATATACTATTCTGCTGCCACTCGGACGAGATCCCACAATTAAAGAATACTGGATAATGTTTCAAGAAAAACTTTTGTATTTCAATATAGTGATGTTAACTATGAGACCTGCCCGCCCGGGAAACACTTGTCAGAATACTAGACTCCAACTGTTCTCAATTAGTTGTCGATTTTCTCTCATATCTCATGGTCAATTTTTTTTAGTTCTAATGTGGAATACACACCGGAATTCAACATATTTACTGGTTATAATGACAGATTGGTTTCACGATACAGTCTTCCAAAATCGGAAATCAAGAGATTCTATCTGACTATTTCCGGAAAATTATGGCCATAGTTTTACAAAGTCACGAAAACAATTAGATTTTATCAGATTTTTTTTTCGAACATCTTATAGAAATGAAAAAAATTCGAGATGAAATTAAATAGCATCCAGCGTTGTTCACGGAAACAGCACTAACTGAAATCAAAATAGTTCGGAATTGGTAAGGTTAAGTTTTGCATTGAAAAAAAATTGAATATTTGAAATAAACAATATTTTTTTCTCAGTGAAAAGTACATAAATATCTTCAATTTGCTTTCACAACTGATCGTCGAACATCTGAAGTGACAGTGATCCGTTTCTGTTTTCTAACTAGTGCATTCCGAATTTCTGCGTTCAAAATAAAGACAACCAAAGTGTTTATAACCGGTGTCCAGGCAAACAAAAGAGGTAGTAAATCGGTGGCAAGACCCTGAGACATTCCGACAATTGGTCCAAGAACAGAGTAATAAAATGGGAACTGAATGAAAATAAGTGGGCAGAAGAACTGAAAAATAAGTAGTTTTATAAATATGCACTTCACAGAATTTTCAACACCAGCCTGAGTCAAAAGAATTCGATTCGCTCGCTTCTGCAACAGCAACAAGTTGGCGCTTATATTTCTCGACTCTCGAACTTTCAAATTTATCTTGATCGTACAGAAAACCATGATGAGAATTGATAAAACTAGACTTAACACATATCCTAGAGCAGAAATAACTGACACAACTTGGCTGATTCTTTCTTTCCAAATATGATATTGTTTCTTAAACCACAGAGTCAAAGAGTTGGAAACTATTCTAGATAACTTACTGTATACGATAACAGAAGAAAAGCAGAAGTGGTACCCATGAACTTGTTCGCTGCCTCCTTCAACAAATCTATGTCGCTATCTGTCGGAACTGATGCATAACAGAAACAAATCGAAGTGAAGAATTGGAAAACGGAGTTGAAAGTGATAACAATCAAAACATCGATGAATTTGATTCCATCCTTCCTGCAGACCTGTACATATCGAAAGTAATAAAGCCAAGGAGCCAAGAATATTTGTTGAGTCAATAAAATCAAAGCAGCAGATAGAAACAGTTGACTACAGAAAAAGTTGAATTGCCATCCAGTGTTCACTATCATAAGTCCCGAAAAGTTTGGTTTTAATGCGATTGATGTGAAAACCTGAAAACAAAAGAGTTCAGTTGACAATTCATTCCTTCCATGCTTACAGGGGCCGTCATTATATAACTCAGACTGAAAAGAATATCAAACAGTTTCGAGACACACATCACTTTTTGGAAGATTCTCGTAGCAGACTCTACTCGCTTCATTACAACAAATAAAAGTATTAAATTGAGAACAATACTTGAAACTCCAGATATCAAGTCATTATAAAAATGATAGTTGGCAATAATTGGTGCAAGTTCAATAGGAGGTCCGATTTGGTTGGATGAGCCATTGTCATTTTCAGGAGCTGCAGTAGTGCTCATTTTTCAAAGATTATAGTGAAAAAGCTGAATCATGACTTTTTGGTAGGCGTTTTTTAGTTTTATTATTCAATTGTTGTTATTCAATCATATGAGGTAAGTGGTGTCTTTTGTTTTTTTTTCCATCTGTCGTAACCTTATCAATAATATATTATGTTCTCCAAAGAAACATTATCTAATAAGGTATCTTTTGCAAAAAACATTTCTCAAAAGTTTATCTGTCACAAAAACATTTGAAACGTACGTGGCGGGAAATGGAACTTGTCGAAATTCATAACACAAAAAGAAAACCAGAATAACAAAATTTATGTTCCGTCTGAATCAGATGTGTTATGCCGAGGGTGGTATTTCAGATAACCAGCAGTTGGTAAATTCAGTTACCTCAACAACGGATATTCCGTGATTTTTCAGCCGGTTACACCCACCAGCTTATGATTTCAAATTGAATTTAAAGCCTGTACTCTGGATAAAATTTTCTGGCCACTGCTCAAAACGAGGAGAATAAAGATTAATCTGTCATGTAATCTGGGCATGTAAAGTATAAGTTGATTGATTTTTTTTTTCAAACTTTTAATCAACAAGTAACAATGAATGATGAACTATGAACAAATAATGGCTGAACGTGAATTATGCATGACATCCTTTTTCTCGTGTCCAATGGGTATTAACATGATAGTGATAAGTGATTGGGTACATCGGGGGTCCGGACTTGAATTCGGCATTTGAGTGAACACAGTTCATATCGTGTCGTTGAGGCAACTAGAACATGACATTTTTTTTACTCTCCTATAATTAATTGCTCACCTGGCAGCCCTCTCCATTCGGGCAAGAGTCTTTCTTTGGTCTTCTATAAAACTTTTCATAATAACATCGATAAATAATATGGAAATAATAAGTTGTTTTGGGAAGTCTGGTAGCGATTTCTTGGATTGTGGTGGAGTTTATCACTCTGTAAGTTATAATTGCTCAGAACTTTGAATGCAGTCAGTGTGAAAAACCTTTCCAAGTCTTCTTGAATCGGAAGAAGAATTGAAGTGTTGAGTTGCATACTTTTCATCTCGTCGAAATCACTCCGCCTGTATGAAACTGGATCACGAGAATCAGAATCAACTGGTTTTTGCAAGTGAATAATATAGTTGGTTTTGCTGATAAAATTCTTTTTGACATTCCAAGATTGATGAATCCACATGGAGTTCAGTTTACTTGGATCTGTTATTATTTTTCCATAGTCTTCTTCATTCACAAACCAAGTATGTCCAAGACTTTCTTGAATGTTTATATCATTTATAGTTGGCTTATTATAAGTCAACAGTTCTCGTTTCGTGTATTGGAATGTTTGAATGTGGGGATGGCGTTGATAAAGAGATGTGATCTCATCGAAATAGTTTGTGAATCCACGTGGAATCAGAATATCGTCAAGATCAAAGAACATTATGAATTTCGCAGCTTCTTTATATTGCAACAGGCAGTCTGATTCTGCTCCTGCTTGGTTCCTCAGCTCAGCATGAATATTTGGTTCCACGGCATCCATCGAAGCGTTGGCAAACTTCAAACGCAACCAAAAATCTAGAGTCACATATCCCAATTTCTCATACTCGATGGCCAAATCGAAAAATGAGTCTATCAAACTCGTGATATAAAGATGAATATGGGCGCCAAAATATCGAGCCGTGTGGGCATGTATCACAAATAGCTGCCATTGTTCAGCTGCAAATTGTGGTGACATGCAGATGACGACTGGCGCAGGAGCTGCAGTCCTGGCCATTTTGAATGGAATCTTGATGAAGTCAATTGAGCAAATTTGATGTTTTTCAATTGATAACAACTCACCTGCAGTTTTGTAGTACCATCATAAAGTTCCAGTTTTGACATGTTCGGCACTACGTTTGTAGTGGCGACCATGTTGATATAAGCACAGCTTGAGAAAGATTCTCTAAAGAAAATCAATAAAAAAATGAGAAAAATCTTAGAAGAAACTCACTCTAATAAAGTAGGAATTGCGATTATGGATTGATTTGCATCATTTGAAGCTACAAGTTGCATCTTGTAATGAGTCATATTTTTCTGCGTGAATCGATTCATCAGCAGAACCATTCCGACCGCATTCTCACCCAACGATACTGATTTCGGGTAGTAATATGTGCTGATTATATACGCATCAGTTTTCTCGAGAACTTCTTCTTCGGGTACACGAGTCTTGTTTCTCTTTGGAATATTAGCGAGGAAGGGAGGTAAGGAATCTCTTGAAACTGTAACATTTCTTGGAATGAATGGTTTTATCATGGGAGAGATATTCATGTTGTTTACAGTAGATGGGAATAATGTTGTATTCAAAATATAGATTAGAGATGGAAAGCATGCAAAAAATATTATCAGTTTCCAGAGAAGAGCCATTGATCTTCTCAATTTTACCATCCGATTTGAATAACAAGTCGGAGGAAGTCTATTCAAACAAACTTAATTCATGTTATGTGTGCTATTTAATTGAAAACGAGAGATAGATTAAATCAGTTGGTTAGTGTGACCGGTTCGTTCTACTCTATTCCCGGATTTGCCGCATTTGAGATCTTTGATGGCTTAAGAAGTTGTAGTTTGATCGTTTGGTCTTTTTCTGAACTACAGGAATCAAGTTACCCAAATTCAGAAAATGTCTTGAAATTAGTTACCCTTAGAGTCATGATAGGCTGTCTTGCAATTGGTTGAACAAAGAAATGAATAGTTTTTTTTCAAAACGAATTCAGAAAATATATCGTTTCTATAAGCAACGGCTACTTTCAAAAACGTAATGAGCTGAAAGTGTTTCTTCTCAAAGCCTCTCTATTTTGGTCTCCACTATTTGTTATAAAAAAAAAACTTGAAAAAATAATGAAAATATTTCATTCCAAAACTATCCTCTTGATTTGCGTCTGCCAAATGAAAGAGACACAAGCCGTGAAATTACCTTCTCACCTGATATGTTGCTTAAAATTCCACCGTTTCGCCAACGTTTACTTGCCGACTCTGATCACAATCTCTACTTTTTTCATTCACTTCTTATCCGATCAATTTTCCAAAACCACTATTTCATACAAAACAAACATATTTGGTTATTATGGTCGCTGTTTTCAAATCACATTTTCATATTCCTAGTAATTGTTACCTCGTTAGACTTCAACAATCGATTTCATATTTCAGAGTATCATAAGAAAATCACAACGAGAGCGTTTCCGGCCGCATTATGGTCTCGTATACTTCCGCTAATCATTCTAATTTCTTTGTTAATTTTCCTGGTGTATTTGTGAGTTACTTCAGAAGTTCAGCATGTTATTCTAATATCATATTTCCAGAAACAAAGCAAATCAGGATGTTGATGCAGATAATGATCGGATACTTCAACCAAATGAACCTAACAAAACACGTGGGCCTTTGAGATATGATTTGAAAGTGTACAATGTGAACACCTTCAAAGGTTATGTATCCTTACAGGAACTGAATGAGAAAGTATGAGTTTGAAGCTTTTCAAAAATTTCAATACGAAATATTTCAGGTATTCAAACCATTCGGATATGAAATCGAAAAACCAACTCTACCAGTTCCAACACTTCGAATGTTGACTGAACCCACATGTGATGTTGTTTTTGCGGAGTGGTTGCTAATTTCTCAAAAGGAGAAGCCAGAAGTTCCACCAAAGCAACTTCCAGTAGATCAAACAAATGCATTTTTATTGAATGGATACACAGCATTGTCGGAGGTAGGAGAAAGAAACTATTCTTTCATTATACTTAGAGACCGATACAATTGTCAAAACCACAAATGAACATTTTGATGAAAAAGTATAGATGTGTTGCAGTGGTACTTCAACGATCACTCTACAAAGAGGGACAAGTCCAGAAACTGGAACAGGATAGGAGAATTTATGAAATTTACAAAGACTCAGCTTGGAGAGCTAGCCAATTCATATGACAAAGAGTCAGAGTCTATGTATCATGCGATGAGTGGATATCCTCTTGATGGAATGAATGGGTTTGTGGTGGGAAGTATGCAACCATGGGTGGAAGTGATGGCTCTTCAGCATGGCAAGTTTATAGCTGTTTTCGTTACAAACAATCTATATGTTTCAATTTAGGTGCTCAAAAGATTTTAACCGTGGAAAATGATCCCATAGAAATTCAAGAGGAGTTCAAAGATCGATTGTCTTCTATTCTCCTAGTAGACTTTGCAAAAAGCTGGGAACAGTAAGTGTTCCGCCATAAGTTTGGAATTCCCTCAACATAAATGAATTCAGATATGCTGGATCATTTGATTTTGCTGCTTCATTCTCTTCCATTGAGCATTCTGGATTAGGGAGATATGGTGACTCAATCGATCCAATAGGAGATATCAGAGAAATGCTCAAAATTAAATGCATGCTCAAGAAAGGAGGCCTCCTTTTCCTGGGTATTCCATACGGAACAGATGCAATACAGTTCAACTCTCACAGAATTTATGGATCAGTTAGATTGGCAATGATGCTCTACGGTTTCGATTGGCTTGCCTCATATTCTGGTGAACAAGAGCAACCTATCGAGCTAAATTCACTTCGTCTACACTCGAAAGGACTCTCTCAGTTGACTCAGTATACCCTCGTTTTAAGAAAACTTTGAAAAAATAAAACATGTTGTTTGTTTTTATGACCATTTATAGACATGCAGCAGTCATGTTGCTTTTTTAAAAATAATTAATGAAACTATGTAATAAAAATTAACCAGCAATTTTCGGCTCTTTCCGGTTTTAGTGGTCCAATGGGCAAATCGATGGTCCCATTGGACCAGCTGGTCCCAAAAAAGCACAATGGTCCCATGAAGACTGGTCCCAACACGGCTGGTCCCATAAATTGAGTGAGAGTCCCACTACGGGGCCTCTGGTCCCATCTTGACTTACTTTTTTGAGAACAGTATTTTACAAAAGACATAAGAAATTTGTCTATGGGCTCTTATCCGTTTGGGCACATAAAACCTAAGCCTTTGGCAGAGACGGGTACCATGTTCTGTGGCTTGAGGTGTGTGTTTTTTTAAGCCTGTTTTCATAATAGGGTTTTACACTTGTAAATTTGAAGTGAAAATTGAATGTTAAATGTTGTATGATTCTTGGAAAAAATTATGTCGAGTCTTTTGTTGTGTATTCTAAATGTTGACCCAATTAATTCATTATTTGAAAGCGTTACAACACGACTATTGAACCAGGCTTAGGAAACGCATGGCCAAGGCGACAAGATTTTGAGCACAAAGTCAGAAATTTCGTCCTCCTCGAAAACCTCCACTCAACTGAACTAGCCCAGGTCACCAGTCCCTAAACTTCAAAAAAGAGAAAAAATTGATAATGAGATATATTTGAGACGAGTATAAATATTTTCATGCAACTTTTCTTATTTGCAAAATATCAAATGTTTGAAAGCGAAGGTCCCAAAAACGGAGTCCAAAAAATGGTTTCCTTCTTTTACGCTACAGATTATGGGACCACTGGTCCTAACATTGGACCACCGGTGTCACTATGGGACCGTTATTTTATTGATGGGACCTTTCGGGACCAGCTGGTCCCATGTGGGACCTTGCTTTCCTCCCTTGGGACCATTATTTCCGACTTGGGACCAGTGTTTCCAACATGGGACCAGCGATTTGCCCATTGGACCACTAAAACCGGAAAGAGCCCAATTTTCTTATGAAAACATTATGGCTCATTCCGATTAAAACTTTGAGAAAAATAAAAAATAAACCTGATTATCTGAATTTGACCGGAAAACATAAACTTTTACGTTTTTTAGGGATGGAACAATACTTTTGTAAAATCGTCAAAATCTGACAAAGAACAAAGTCACAAACCTCAATACAATTAAGTTTTCTGATTTCTAATTTCGCACATAAAATACTCTGTTATGTTGTGGGGGCTGAGCTGAATTCTCAAACTTTTCATAATCAAGAGTTATTTCTGTAAGTCTCCATTCAACTTGGAAAACTGATTTGCGAAATCGTGAACACTGTTTTTCATGCATTACTATACATGTGTTCTATTTCTCTACCGAATTAAATCGACGCATTCAACAACTGATAAAATCGGACAAACCACAGAAACAGCAAACTAGACCAACTATTTCCAAAGATTTCATCTAATTCATCTTTTCTCTAGCAATGTTGTTTTTCTGCTTGCTAAATGACACAAATAGTTATATTTATATATTTTTTTTCGATTGTTCAAAATTTGTAAATATTTTGTTATTGACAGATTATGTGTAGTGTGATCACTTTGAACTTGTTTTCCATTGTTATTTTGATTTTGTGTTTTGAGCATGTAGTCCAACATAACAAGAAGAGCTACGTGTTGTGAGCATTTCATTCTGTTATGGATGGGAAATGGAGTCATCATAGCCCCTCAGTTCTTCTCTCAAAGATTATATGTGTGATTTTTTGTATTTTAGTTTTATTCTGTCAAAAAATACTTATAGTTCACATCAGCTGCTGTCGTGAGAATCATATTTTCATTAGGTAAATTGCGATGGTTGTTTTTTCAAGAATTATTCTTAAAGATTCTCCTTTAACCGTATAAGCAATCCTAATTTGATACATAACTGTTTTATATTTGTTTTTGCAGAAAATGTCGATACCGCGACAAATTCCAGCATCTTGTGCAGTTTGTGGTGGTCAACCTAATGGTAGCCGGTACGGGCCAGTCACCTGCCTCGGATGTATGGTATTTTTTCGGAGGGCTATTCAACAGGGGAAAAATGGAAACTGTGAGAAACAATGTAACCGAAATATTGGTTTTGGTAAGTTGCACACAGGGCTCACAAGAAGAGGCCCCAGGGTGTGACTCTTGGTTTTCTTAGATGTTTTTGGGATACGTTCTTTTGGGGTGCCCAACACCAAAACTGGAATATAACGTGCTTCCAGGTACACCTGAAAACTACAGCCAAGCATACTGCAGCAGAAAATGTCAAATTATGTATATGCATCAGACGTGGTAATAGCAATCACATAGTGATAGTCTCCAAATGCCGGATTGACTAAAATAAGCCTTTCAGCTATACCATAAAACTAAACATTTCACATTTCCTGTTGCAGTACGCTTGGTTGTAGTCCTGGGAGGAGTGCGACCCTCAAAAAAAAACTAATTTCTAATAACAAATTATTCTCCAGCAGGTATGAAAGCATCATGCCGTAACTGTCGACTACAAGAGTGTCTGAATGCAGGAATGAATCCCAACGGTGAGCTGCTTGAATTCATTAAATTTAAAACAGATAAATATTGCAGCAATTCAGTTTCGCGACAAACTTGGCCCAAGGAAACCCAAGAAGGCTGGAATGATTGAAATTTCCAATCGAACGGATACCGATTTTGACTGTCTTGTTCAATTACAGAGGAAACAACGCGAGCTTCATCAGAGATACAGTGGATCAAACAGAATCACAGAAGAGTCTGGTCTTGTTAAGGTAAACCATCTTTTCTGAAACGTCACGTGGCTGGAATATCCATTTTTCAGATCAAAAACAAGTATTATCACCGTGCCAAACCATATGATATTGAGCTGACACTGAAACTGAGTTTTCGGAATGCAACGGATTGGGCAAAACAGTTCAATTCGTTTTGGAACTTGAAAGAAATCGAGAAAAAGTTAGTCATATCAGAGTTCGGAATATCATTTTTGCTGGTGGATCAGGCATACAAAACAGCATGTAAATCCGATAGGCGTTTCTGGCTGCTTCAAAATGATAGCTATTTGAATCCGGACTACTTTTTTGGAATGCCCGTAGAAGATAAGGCAACAGAAGAATCAGAATATGTTGTTGCTCAGGCGAAGTATGCAATACACTTTGAAGATAACATTATTCTATATAAATTGTTTTCAGATGTCACGCAGAGTTTGTAGACAGTTTACTAAAGTGCTTGAAAAAACCATTTTCCTTATTGAAAATCGATAAACTAGAGTGTGTTTTACTGAAGACGTTGCTTTTATTGGCTCGTAAGTTCAAATAGTTTTTTGCTCGGCTATGAACTAGTTGCAGCTTCGTTTCCCGGTAGAGTGAGCCTTGACGATTCAGAGAAAGTGATTGCAAGATGTATGTCAAATCTGATGAACTATTCCTACAAAAAGTCACCGGAAAATGGGATGGTGAGGTTTGGAGAAATCATTCTGTTGATGCAGTCGATTAGAAGTACAGTAAAACAGTTTTACAATCAAACAAAGAGATCGTATTGCTTTGATATTTCGAAATTTGATACATTTGTTAGAAGTAATTTTGTTACTTGAAATAAAAGTTTTGAATATTATTTCTGTGTCAGATTCCCAAGCCCTTGATAATGTGATTCTTTCTATCAAAGTGTCTTTTCTTTAAATAGTTGTGTTATGGGCATATTTTTGAGCAGGCGAAATGACAACAAATGAGGTGAACACGGATTAAATCTTAATCCGTTATACGGGACTCTGATCTTAGCTGTTTTTCGTGATACTCTGACCCATCTGATTTCAAACCATTACTGCAGCATAGTTGATTGAATATATATAATTTGGAAAAAGGATTTAGTAATGGCACTAAATCTGAACCTATGAGACTGAAAATTTCCAACACTCTTGTCACGTTATTACCAAGATCTTTATATGGAAAGCACTTGACTGCCAAGATGTTTCAGGTACGTTCCTAACTATTTCTATTTCAGTTGATGTTATGTTGGTTCAAAAAAATTGATGATATTAATCTTGCCTTGATAATTTTTCAACGATATTCAAAAACGAGACATCTGATCAAATCTGAAATTTCTCTCGATTTGATAAGATCATGAATAGAAAATCCAGGAAGTAGATAGATAACATCGATTTGTTATATGTGTTGGAAAACTATATCGTGGAACCAATCTTTTCTTATAACCAGTAAGTTTGTTGATTTATGGAGTGTATCTCGTATTGGAACAACAACAGATTGAACGTAAGATTTGAGAAAACAGAAAACAATATTTTTCAACAAACGAGACGGGGTTTGTTGAACAATTATTTCGCAGCCAGAAGAACACCCGAGCGAAATTCTCATTACCTCAAAAGCTCTATCGGCGGAGAATGGCTTTTTTCTTTTCTCATAGAATGATGTTTTCTCAAAAAAGACCTTCCCTTAGAAAATTGCTTTGTGAACTGAATGGTAATCAGCAAAACCAACGATATCCAGAATCACCAATTAAAGAAATTTATTAATTAAAACTTCAGCCAATGGAAAATGAAAAAACACATTAAAGTTTTCTCAAAACAGTAGTATAATGAATCAATTTGAACACTCCCCCAGAGTGAAGTCGTTCCGAATTCAAATCGAATGGCTCTTCTGACTCTCCTGAGTACGTTGCCAACCACTCAAAACCATAAAACATCATTGCAAGACGTATTGATCCATAATATCGATGAGCATTATAATGCAATGCATCAGTTCCATAAGGGACACCCAAGAAGAGAAGTCCTCCCTTTTTCAGCATACATTTAATTTTCATCATTTCTCTCAAATCACCAATCGGGTCAATTGGATCACCATATCTTCCTAATCCAGAGTGCTCAATGGAAGAGAACGAAGCAGCAAAGTCGAAAGTTCCGGCGTATCTGAAATACAAAGAGGTGTCTAGTTGAAGATAACTTCTATTACTCACTTTTGCCAATTTTTCACGAAATCTACTGGCAAAATCGATGATAATCGATCTTTGAACTCCTCCTGGATGTTTAATTGATTATATTCTACCGTAAGAATTTTCTTGGCCCCTGAAAATTTTTGACTGGAATTTGTTTTGGAATCCTTGCTCACCATGCTTAAGAGCCATTACTTCAACCCATGGCTGCATGGATCCGACTACGAAACCGCTCATTTCATCAAGTCTGTAGTCATTCATTGCATTGTACATTGATTCTGAACTTGGAACTTTGGGAATAATTTTGGAAGAATGTTTATAAACCTGACTCCGCCAGATATGCGATCGCAGCTATCTCTGTTTTTCCTAGCTTTATCAAGTCAGATATCTTATCCCAGTTTCTCGGATGGTCCCCAGTTTTTGAATGATCATTGAAGTATAACTAGAAGTTCAGGTTAATTTTTACTCTGTAGAAATTAAGTTACCGGACTCAACGCTGTATATCCATTCAGCAAAAACTCATCAGCATGATCGACAGGCAATTGTTTCGGAGGGATTTCCGGTTGCGGCACCTGCGAAATCCTCAACCACTCGGAGAAAACCATATCACATGTCGGCTCATTCAACATTCGTAATGTGGGAACTGGCAGCGTAGGTTTTTTAATTTCATAACCGAATTGTTTGAAGACTTTCTCATTTAACTCTTGCAAAGTCACGTAACCCTTATGTGTTTTCACATTGTACTCATTCAAATCTACTTCGGAATCAGTCGGAGTCTCAGCCATTTTTGGTGGTATTTCTGGAGAGTTACCTGCTGAATCCGAAGAACTTCTGATTTTGGTCACATCGTTTCTTGCAAGTCTGTAGCTTTCCAGTTTTTGGTTTCTGTTTCAAAAGATACTTACAAAATAAGCAGCATTGTGAGCAATCCCACCAGCACTAAAATCGGGAAAAGTCGATGGCAAAAAATGGGAACATAAAATCGCATGGTTTCTAATAACAGAAAACTAATATATAAAAATTGGAAGATTTCTCGAGAATTTTTGTATCGGAAAATGAGAACGATGATCTAGCAGTAACCAGAATGTATGGTTGAACGGAAAACAATTCAGATAATCATCAGCTTTGTGGCTTTTAGATCCTATTCTGATGCAGTGGAAAACGGAAGCTTGATAACATCGGAAACGGAGAAAAAAGATGCAATTTGTTGAACAAATTGACACTGTCAAGTCTAAACTCAGCACCAAAAGTTATACGTTCCGTAAAAAGGCGGTTCCAATCCTATCACTCAAAATCTCTTCGTTCGTTGGTTTCTTCTTAGATGCGATCTACGAAACTACCAAACCATCAGATATTATTCACTTTCTTTATGGCTGTACAGTCTAACTACAATCCATTAGGACTGATTGTTGACTCCAGAAAAAAAGTAGGTTTTTTTATTCGAATCTATTGTTTCTATTACCATTTCCAGACACACCAAACTTTTGCCAGTCGAATGGCCGTATTAATTCAATATGTGTTTTTTAGTGTTCTACTACTCATTACAATATACAACTATTTCACGTTGAGTTATCTTCGTAAGTGCTCTTCATTTCAAATTCAATTAAAATTCCTAACTTTTGAGGACGACACTCAGAACTTACAACTCCCCATCCAAATGTTTATGAATCAAACCAAATGAAGGAAATGCGTCGTGCTGCGTTAGTAACAGCAGAAGCTGACAGACAAACTCTTTTGGAATCGTCTCAAGGAAATGTTCACAAGGATTTCTACGGAAAAGTGAAAATGGAGGCGTATTGTGACAAAAAAGAAAGAATTGGAGAGCACACAGACGGTGGGAAGTATGTGTGCAATCCGAAGAAAGTGAAAAAAGATTGCACATTGCTTTCGTTAGGTCTCAATAATCAGATCGGTTATGACAAACACATTTTTGATGTCACCGGAAGACAGTGCACTATTCTAGGAGCGGATAAGGTATGCAGCACTGTACACTCATCTCCAAACTTTTCACATTTTAGGGAGCTCAAAATAAAGAAACAGTCGATTCTTACACTGCAATGAATGGTGGTCAATTGTTTGTTGGAAAAATTCCAGATGAACTTACAATTCTGAAAATGATGGAAACATCTGGAAGAAAGGAAGTAGAGCTATTGAAAATTGATATTGAAGGAGGAGAGCATACTGGTTTGGAGCCCCTTATCAAGGACTATTATGTATGTCAAATATTCATTGAGATACATGGAAGTCCCGCTGAACATTTGAGCATGTTACGAACAATGGCAAAGTATGGATTCCGTTTATTCAATATTGATCCGAATCCTATTTGTGGTGGATGTTGTGAATACAGTTTGATCAATGAGATGTGTATGGCACAGTATGAAGTTGTACCGTTGGCAACTACAATTCCGATGAAAGATAAATAATTCATAGCGAAATTGAAATTAAACTATTTTTGTCTTTTGAATAAAAAATACTTTCTGTAGGTCATTGTTGTTATTTGAACCTGATTTTTGGTACTCAAATGGAAAATTTGTGTCAGGAAGACTGCAACAATAAGTACACAAAAATAAGTTAAGAGACTCGAATTCAATTTCTGAGCTCCATACCTAGAGTGGAGTAGTACAACTCGGAGCAAATTGTTTTGGCTCAATGATTTGATTGCGATACCTATTTTTCAATTTTTTTTTATTTTACGAGAAACGGTTCTGCAGATCTGGAGAAATACAAACGTTTGATACCATCTGGCCTCTAGAACTGATCGAATTACAGCTGTTTTTCAATAAAACCGGCAGTATGGTCCGACTCAATCCAGCCCAAACTTGATTTGGTTCCAATCTCGGGCAGCTCCAATTTTTTTGGAAATCATCTCTGAAACTCATGTTTTTCTATGATCTTACTTCATACTTCATATTATATCAGACAAAAAATCATAATTCTCTATTAGAAAGGGATCATTGTTCCGGGACAATTGTCAATTTGATCAACAAACTGCATCTTTTTACTCCGTTTCCGATGTTATCAAGTTTCCATTCACTACTTCATAATAGAATCCGAATCCGAAAAGCTGATGATTATCTGAACTGTTTTCCATTCATCCATACATTATAACTGGTTACTGCGATTTCATTTTCCGATACGAAAATTCTCGGGAAACCTTCCAATTTTTATTCACTAAGCTTTCTATTTGTAGAAACCATGCGGTTTTATGCTCCCAGTTTTTGCGATCGATTTTTCCCAATTTTAGTGTTGGTGGGATTGCTCACAATGCTGCTTATTTTGTAAGTATCTTTCGAAACAGAAACCGAAAATTTGAAAAGTTACAGACTTGCAAGAAACGATGTGACCAAAATCAGAAGTTCTTCGGATTCAGCAGATAACTCCCCACAACAACCTCCGAAAATGGCAGAGGCTCCGAGTGGTTCTGAAGTGGATTTGAATGAGTACAATGTGAAAACGCATAAGGGTTACGTGACTCTGCAAGAGTTGAACGAGAAAGTCTTCAAACAATTCGGTTATGAAATTAAAAAACCTACGCTGCCAGTTCCCACATTACGAATGTTGAATGAGCCGACATGTGATATGGTTTTCTCCGAGTGGTTGAGGATTTCGCAGGTGCCACAACCTGAAATCCCTCCGAAACAATTGCCTGTTGACCATGCTGATGAGTTTTTGCTGAATGGATATACAGCTTTGAGTCCGGTAACTTAATGTCTACAGAGTAAAAGTTAGCCCAAATTTCTAGTTGTACTTCAATGATCATTCAAAAACTGGGGACCATCCGAGAAACTGGGATAAGATATCTGACTTGATAAAGCTAGGAAAAACAGAGATAGCAGCAATCGCATATCTGGCGGAGTCAGGTTTTATAAACATTCTTCCAAAATTATTTCGAAAGTTCCAAATTCAGAATCAATGTACAACGCAATGAATGACTACAGACTTGATGAAATGAGCGGTTTCGTAGTCGGATCCATGCAGCCATGGGTTGAAGTAATGGCTCTAAAGCATGGTAAGCAAGAATTCCAAAAAAAAATTCCAGACAAAACTTTTCAGGTGCCAAGAAAATTCTTACGGTAGAATATAATCAATTAAACATCCAGGAGGAGTTCAAAGATCGATTATCATCGATTTTACCAGTTGATTTCGTGAAAAATTGGCAACAGTGAGTAACTGAACTTATCTTCAACTAGAAGCCTCTTTGTATTTCAGATACGCCGGAACTTTTGACTTTGCTGCTTCGTTTTCTTCCATTGAGCACTCTGGGTTAGGAAGATATGGTGATCCAATTGACCCCATTGGTGATTTGAGAGAAATGATGAAAATCAAATGTATGCTGAAAAAGGGAGGACTTCTCTTCTTGGGTGTCCCTTATGGAACAGATGCATTGCATTATAATGCTCATCGTTATTATGGATCTATACGTCTTGCAATGATGTTTTATGGTTTTGAGTGGTTGGCGACGTACTCAGGAGAGTCAGAAGAGCCATTTGATTTGAATTCGGAACGACTTCACTCTGGGGGAGTGTTCAAATTGATTCATTATACTACTGTTTTAAGAAAACTTTAATATATTTTTCTAATTTTTCATTGGCTGAGGTTTTAATTAATGAATTAATGAATTGGTGTTTCTAAATATTTTTGTGCTCAAAACTCATGAAGCGGTTTTGGTTCCATCGGCAAGAATGTTCCCTAGAGAAGAGAATGGTCCCAAAAAAACTGTGAATGATCCTTTCCTCAAAGAATCGTCCTTTAATGAAATCACTTGTCCCGAAAGAAATTGTGAATGGTATTTTTCTCAGAAAACTGCTAAGCAAACTGAATGGTAACCTTTTGAACTGAAAAGCAGTTTTTTTTTGTTCCTTTTATCATGTTTCCGTTTCTTGGCTATAATCTGTTCCCCGGATATATATAAATCATAAGGGCCAAATTTTTCTGGCTCTTATGGAAATATCCGGGATGCCTGGAAACAATCGGAACTGATATACAACATTCGGGACTCCTGTAAATACCCGAGACCCTAAGATACTATACGGGACTCTAAATAGTATCCGAGACAAGAAAATTGCCCGGAATTAAAAAATAATAATTTCCGGAGTTCATCCGAATTGAGTTTTTGTACTGAAAAATGTTTGTTTACTGGTTTGAAATCAGATGATTCAAAGTATCACGAACAGATAAGATCAGAGTCGAACGTTGAACGGATTAAAATTTAATCCGTGTTCACCTCATTTGTTGTCATTTAGCCTGCTCAAAAATATAACAATAATACATCCATTCAAAAAAAAAGATTAAGACGCGTTCTCTGTGAGGTTGGAGGAGAGTTGCGTTGTCCACTGTACATAAAAAGTCAAACCGATTTTTTCAAACTGGTATTATATGTGGTGGATGCCTAAATACTTCTTAGTCTTTTCCGACATAACTCATTAGGCCCCGCCCCCTCGTTCCAGATATCGATCGATTTTCAGTAAAATTTGAAAAATCTTTCCTAGTTGAGATATCAACGAGATCTCTTCACTAATCAATAGAAACCATTTTTATGAGCAAGTTTTGTGTTCAAAAGAAAATTCTAACTTCACGTCTTCATGGAGAAATTTTGATAGTTTTGTGAAAATTATCGTTTTTTCATCGTTTTTTGACTATAGCTCGAAGGGGAGGGGTCGATGCAGGGCAAACGACTTTATGTAAATTTTACCAACCCATTAAGACGTCGATTCGTCATAATTAGAAAGAAATCCAGGGGGGCCCTTTTTTTGATATAAGCCAAAATGTGTGAAATTTCAGCATATTTCCATGTATCCCTATACGTGGCCAAAAAGTCTGGGTTGAGAAAATCCATATTAATTATATTCTGGGTAGTACTTTCCAATATTAACATATTCCCAAAGTATCAACTCATTCCGTT
>GL380570.1:11217-28049 GCA_000143925.2 Caenorhabditis brenneri
ATCATCAGAAGTATTTCTTCGCGCCCCAGTAGAACTGAATCTATCCAATTTCAGAAGTACCTCTCCCCGTCTCAACTCGGGAGCAGTTAGTTATCCCTTGTACATCTTCGACGCCTCCATGGAAGTCGGCGCGACGACAGCGGCACAGGAGCAAAGAAACGAAAACCGATACCACTTTCCAAGACCAAGCTGTTCCATCTACATCTGATAGCCGTACTTCCATCTCTTCCCGAGAAGCTTCTTCTCTTCCTGACTCAACTCGTGGAGGCGCGCGAGGTCGTGGAATCGACCGAGGCCGTTGAGGCGACCGGAGAAATGATTCCACCCAAAGGACTGGGCAAAATTCTCCTCACAGGTCTCCACAAAACTCTCGAAGCTCCGGAAGAGGAAACGGGAGAGAAAATGGAAGGGGAAAAGGAAGTGGAAAAGGAAGTGGAGGGTGAAGATTCCAATTTTGTTTTAATTTATTCATTGTTTTTTATTGTAACCACTTTTTTTCCTTTCGATATAATAAAACTCCAAATAACTGACATAAAATTTGATAAAATCGGAAAAAAATTGGCTAGATGAAGTTCTAGCTGGAGGGCGAGGTTACTTCTGGAAGATTGTTTGCATGTTGGATTTTTTCCATGGCTCCTCCATTTTGACCGCGCACTTCCATGTTGTCATGATACCTTCAACAGTAGACAGAGCCACATAATTTATACTGTAACCACTTGTTTTACATACAAACATATTATACATACATAATGAAACTTCAAATAACGGACATAAATGTGATAAAATCGGGAAAAATCCAAAAGTTTGCAAAAAAAACGTTGAAATCACTACTCTTTTTTCGGTCCCCGATTTTGATATTTCGGTATTTTTTCGGTATTTTTTCGGTATTCTTTCGGTCCCCGATTTTTCGGGCCCCGATATTTGGGTCCCCGATTTTTCGGTCCCCGATTTTTCGGGCCACGATTTTTGGGTCCCCGATTTTTCGGTCCCCGATTTTTGGGTCCCCGATTTTTCGGTCCCCGATATTTCGGTCCCCGATTTTTCGGTACCCGATTTTGATACACGGTCCCCGATTTTGGAACAGTGCCGAAATTTTCCTCTGGTAACCTGATCTTTCCAGTCACATCATTTGAAAGATATCAGTTACAGTCAAATTAACTTGATAATTCCATTTTCATACAACTGAATCAAGATACCAGCGAATCATGTTTTATCTGTTTTTTTTTTCAGAATTCCAACACGACCGTGATGCCCTCCAAATTGCTACTGTCACCCGGAAACGAAAACTACCGCAAACTGTTGAGTTCTTCTTTGGAAAACCTCATTTTGTTTTATTCTGCCCACTAGACCCGACCAATCCAACAAAAAAGAAAATCGAAAACACATATGTTGACCTGAGTTTACTAATTTCTCAAGCAATGGATATTTTGAATTTGGGAGCTGAGAAACCATTGGTGGCGAAAAATAGTCTTCAGAAATTGAGTTACGGATATAACTGTATGAAGAGGACAGATGAATTACAAGTTAGTTTTTTGAAAGTTAAAAAACTTTTGAACTTCTATAACCAGATTATTTTTAGAGACTGACAGTAGTAACCCGGAAAGAAGTCACAACTTTTTGGGAATTTCACATGTTAACCACTGCAAAATGGTTGACCTACTTTGACAGCTTTCAGAACCTGGATCAGGAGTTGAAGGTGACTTTTTGAGATCGAATAGTCTCGATTCTAATATAATTTTCCAGACAAAAATACTATTTGCTGTTTGGCATGTCTGGGGAAGATTGGACAAGTTGATGGCAACTGCACTCTACCGGAACAACAATAAAGAAGCCAAAAAGTCAGAAAGAGTAATTGGAAATGGAGTGGTGACAGATACGGATAGTGTTCTGAACGATTCCAGATGGATGAGCAGATATCCAACACAGCAGTTGAGATAGTGAGTTTGGGCTACAAAAACTAAAAAATGTTCATTGAGGTGTAACACTAAACCACAGAGATTATGCTAATAATACTGATAGTGAAAGTGTACTGACAGTTTTTCAAAGAGATCGTTGTAGGCTACAACGGAGTTTTTGTATTTTTTGGAGTGTTCGAACATTGAGAACTTTTTTTTCAGTTTCCTCGACGGAATTCGTGGATTTGACTTGTTCCACATCATCGACGAGCTCCAGGTTCTTGATCCCACTGAAACTGAGCTTACTTACATGCTGGCTCACCTCTGCTTCCAATATGTTGCATCTAGATTCGGAGGAAAGATTTCAGAAGTCATGGAGGGTTTCCTCGAAGTTTTATCAAATGACCTGCACAACTATTACGTGCAAGATCGCATGGCTCCAAGATATTCAGGACGACTGATGAAGATGTTGAGGATAAATAAAGAGATCCTGGAAAACATTCGGCTGTATCGAGGTCGCGCAGAAGTGGCCAAAGTTTTCGAAGTATTCAATTTGGATTTTTCACATCCGGAGATGTTCAGAGATACTGGATTCAGTTGAAACTACAATAAGTATTTTGAAATGTGAACATAAGAGAAGATCCCAATAATTTAATGATCTGTATATTTTGACCAAATAAATCAATAAATTTTTTTGAATATCTTTTTTGGATTGGAGAGCTGCTGATAATTAGTTTGAAAAACAATTGGAAAAACCAACTCGAAAAGTCAATTTTATTGCTATCTGTTTGCCTAGATC
Organism: Caenorhabditis brenneri; assembly: GCA_000143925.2. NCBI lineage: Eukaryota > Metazoa > Nematoda > Chromadorea > Rhabditida > Rhabditidae > Caenorhabditis > Caenorhabditis brenneri. The sequence continues at coordinate 13,912 of GL380570.1, forward strand.
ATTACAGATTTTTCGAAAGATCTCGAAACCTTATGAGAAAAGTGGATTCTTCTCTTGGAGGTTGAAAATAATTGGAATTGTTATCTTTGAAAATTTATCAAACAAAAACAAGAACAAAAAAACAAATGATAAACTGGAAGAAAAACAGAAGTAAAACGACAACAGCCAAATCATCAAGATAGTTGTGGGTACTCCTCCTCATCCAACATACTTTCATTGCACATTGGACACGTTCTCTTTACTTTGAGTCATTTCCTGAAACACCCATCATGGTATCTTCTTTTGCACTCTTCACATCTCAAAGTTCCTTCGAATGAATCCATGTCGTCAGAACAAATCACGCACTCCGTATCCTCCAACTCCTCCAATGGAGCCTTCAATAGAGTCTCACAGATCTTCGGCGGATCTGACTTCAGGATTGTTTTATAGACCGTCTGGAACTTCTGAGAGTATCCAGGGAACTCAGGAAGACATGGATCCCAGTTAGATGGAAGATCTGATTGAGACAATACCCATCTGATATGAGATTCTACTGCGTTACTGAAAAAGTTTGCTTTTCTTTCAAAAAGCTTCACCTCACAATTTGCAGTGAGTTGAGTCTGCTTATCATGGGATTTCTCAGAAAGTTGGCCGGTAATTTCTTCAATCTTCTGAATGGGATTCTCGATTTTCAGAGTATTTCTGACGTTTAGCAAAATGTAAAGTCCATCTTTTGCATTTTCCGATAAATCGATGGCCATAGCCGGTTGTTCCATAGTTTGAGTAGAGATTGTGGGGGTAGTTGGCTTGACGGTTTGAAGTTTCCTGAAAATATTGAATTTGATTGAAAAAAAAAAGAAAATGTGAACTTACTGTTCCAACTCTTTGATCTTCTTCTTATTCTCCTGGTTTTCCTGTTGCATAACCTCTTTCTCAGCCTCCAGAACTTCAATCACTGTATTCTTCTTCTGAAGTTCTTCCTCCTTCTCTTTCAACTTCTTCTTCAACATTTCAATGATTTCCTTCTGTTCGATATTCTCCATCTCAACTGCTGCCAGATTCTTCTTCAAATGCTTGTTTTCAACTTTCGAAATCCTCAGTTTTTCATTGGTTGCTCTACTGTATTCACTGGATCGAATACATTTCGGGCAGGAATTTGATTCGAGTAGGACTTCTTTTGGAGTATTCGGTTTCTTTGACTTCTTTTCTTTCTTCTGCTTCTTATGAATGATTGATGGTTCAGTGGCAGTGGTGGTGGAATCGAGAGAAGAATCAGATGCTGGTTCCATAGTGTTAGAGGCTGTGGCATCTTCAAAAGAAGACGTGGGTTTAGCAAGAGGTTCTTCAATTGGAGGAGCATCATCAAAATCAGTTGTTCCAGTTTGTTGATTATTTTCAACCGAGATCCCGGAAATTGTTCTGGTTTCGTTTTCCACTGGAGTTGGCTCTACAGATTTTCCAAGAATTCTTGCTGCAGTGATGTATTCTCCATCAGAAGTTGGAATCAAGAACTGAGAATCGAAGCGATCCAGAGGAATTCTCACAAATTCGATATTCTTGATGTCAACTTTTTCGGCCAATTCTCGGAAACTCCAGGTGGCATATGGACTCATTGTGCTCACTTCTTCTTCCAAACTAGAGACATCAATTTTCTGTTCCCTCAAGTTTTTCAATACCTCATTAGCCATAACTAAATGGGTATTCTTATTGGAAAACAATCGGATAACAGGTTTGAAAGTGTCTTCTGGATCCTTCGGAAGGAAGAAGTCAAGATAGAAAAGGTAGAGTCTGGAGAGAACGTATTGAATAGCTCCACATATGTTCATATATATCTTCTTATTTTCTTCGACTGGAAGCGTTTCAAAAGTTGTTTTGGTGATATCTTCAAATTCTTGATTTGTAATATCAGCTCCTCGATCTTCCAGCATCTTCTTCCAAGTGTTGAAAAGTATTGCCTCAGTAACAACCTGCTCTTTACATTGAACTTTTGTTAGATCAAACATTTTTCCATTCATTTGAGGCAGAACTTCAAAAGCTTGTTGGACCATTTCCATTGGAAACTGAATCATTTCAGAATGGTCCTCCAGTTTTGCCTCCATTTTTCGAAGATAAAGAATAAGAGTGTTTTCAGCTAATGGAGATTCTTTAGTTGGAAGCGTTCTCATGGCAAGTTGATAGAGAGTTGGCAGAAGATCACTTTTGTAAATGTAGTCCACATATTTCAAACTCTTGTAACTGGTCAGGCCGTTCTGAAAAAAAGGTAAGGGGTGAATATAGTGAAACCCTAATCGAATGCATTTTTTCTAGGCCACTATGAAGACGATTTGCTTTTGAATTGTCATCAAAAGGTGTGCAGTGCGTTTGATGGATATTTTGCATACCCATGGCAGGAAAGACTGTAAGTATTCTAAATACTCAACAGAAACATGTTTTGTGTATGCGAAATATTAGACACTCTCGGCTAGTAACCAGGCAGTGTGATAGAGAAAATGTCAAAGATAAAGGAAATCTCGCTTAATTAATATGAGAAGAGGATTTTGACATACCTTGAATCTCTCATCGTTGTCCAAATCGATATTTTGGTTTGGTGACCGTTGAGCTTGCATGATTGACGACAGATTGTTCGGAGAGGAATCTGAAAAAATAATCGAATTATGTAGGATTCGATGAGCGAAGAGGAAATGACAACAAGTAGAGTGGATGGAAAAAATAAAAGGTAAAGGGATTAAGAGACCCACTGACTGACTGGCAAGATGAATGAATGAATGGAAGAGACTGGTTAGAGGAGGCAGGTCAACGAGTCGATATGGAATTGTTCTACAATTTTCGAGAGGCCAGTAGTGTTGGGAAGAGAATTTTACCCACGGAACCAAAATTTCTCCCCAAAGGGGGAGGCAGCCCAATTATGACGCGGGGCCCCCTTTTGTCTAACCACTCTCTGCACTCTCTCTTTTTGGTGTACTCTCTCACTTTTCCTCTCGTTTCTCTGCACTCTCTCTCTTTTTAGTGTACTCTCTCGCCAGGGAACATGTTTGAATTTGAATTTTTGAAAATTTGCGCGCGAAAAAAGTTTTTTTGAAAAATTATTTTCTCTAACCACTCTCTTCACTCTCTGTACTCTCTCACTTTTTCTCTCTGTACTCTCTCACACCCTCTCTTTTTAGTGTACTCTCTCGCCAGGGGGCCGTGCACTTGTTTGAATTTTTGAAAATTTTCGTGGCGGGACCCCCTTTTCTCTAACCACTCTCTTCACTCTCTGTACTCTCTCACTTTTTCTCTCTGTACTCTCTCACACCCTCTCTTTTTAGTGTACTCTCTCGCCAGGGGGCCAGCACTTGTTTGAATTTTTGAAAATTTGCGCGCGAAAAAAGTTTTTTTTTTGAAAAAATTGATTTTATTTATTGCACATTTCATTCACGATTATACAATGCAACTTGTCAATTCTATTTCTCTTTTTGGCTATCATGTACGAGAGCAAAAACAGAAGTGCGGGAAATAGGGAAGGTTAACAAACCCCGATGTTGACAGCCATCTGCCGTACAATGTGCGCGAGATATGAACGTTCAGTTGTGTGTATGTTCGATTGAACAGCGAACATACACCATTCTGCGCATAGTGAAATCTTCATTTCTTCTGGGAGGATGAGTTTATTGATGATTAGAAGCAGGATGCTTTGGGAAACAAGAAAAATAAAAGAATAATATGCCTCTTAGGTCGAATAGACGAGAATTAGATTTTGAACTTGTTAATCCTCCCACAACATATTTTACACAAGTTGAACGTCAATTGCGGTGCATTGTATTGAGAACTTTCTTGGCACGTTTGGCAAAACATTATACAGACGAATCGTTCCATTTTTCGAAGATTAGCCGATTTGTCAGCTGGAAGATTACATTTATTTAATGAAACAACCGCGCATGAGCTAACCTTCAGCCTTTCTTGGTGCCCGTTTTCTGACAGCCGGTTTCTTCTTTGTACTCATTTTTATCATTTGTTTTCCTTTCAAACGTTGTACAGGTTGAACTATCGGAGCACTAATACCTGAAAAATATTATCCTGTCATCACTCAACAATGAAAGACTTACAATTTTCCGAATGAATAGGATAATTTTCTACTGCCATAAGACTCTGTTGTTCTCGGCCATTATCTAAAAAAAAAACACAAACTACGCACTTGAAACACTCAACTAACCTTTTCTTTCCATTGGCATGCACTGTGTGCCCATATTTTCATATCCTATTTCATGGGAAACTAGTTCAGGCTGATTCCATTTGGGAATAAAGCTGTTTTCAAGATACATCTCATGATGCGAAGACATCAAGTTGAATGTATCGTCGTATTGTGGAGGAAATGAGGTCGGGGTAGGATCAGGATAGACAGAAGACATTCTTAGCGGCAACAAATGAGAAAAAATATTCAAAAATGAGGATATTCGTGAGCAATAAGGCGGAGTCTAATAGTTTTGTCAAACGTTTTAAAAACCAATAATCACGTTTGGATGAGTCAAAAAGTTGAATATGATGGGTTGTTTTTTGTTGCGTCCAGTTTGTTGGATATCAATTATTTTGGTGAAATATCAAGTATTTTGATGGAATATCGTATATTTTTTAAAACACCAATCATTTTTGTTGAATCTCATTCATTTTTTGAAATATCGATCATTTTAGTGGAATCTCATTCATTTTTTAAAACACCAATCATTTTTGTTGAATCTCATTCATTTTTTGAAATATCAATCATTTTAGTGAAAGAAAAAAAGGCTATGAGAATGAAAAAACATTATACCAACACCGCCCCACGCGAAACTGATGCCTCACCACAAGTGAGGTGGAGGAGTAGCGTAAAAAGTGTCAACTGTTAGTATTACAACCAAGAAGGCCTTTTAGAAACTATTATCATGTTGTGATTCTAAAAAACCACACTAAAAAGGCATTTATTTACGAACGTACACAAACAAACTTCTCAGGAACAATATCTGCGATTGGCTGTGAATACATTCGAAATCAGGAGACATTTCGATTTGGACTCGTCCGCTTTGTTTTGCTCCGTCGGCTAATTACTCTTTGCTTTCATTACTCTTCAATACTCTTTCAAATACTATACATGATTTACTAAAATTAATTATAATAACTATAATAACTATAATAACTATATTCACTAACAAAATGGCGGGTGGCCTAGGATTGTTGCAACGGCAGCTGTCCTAGGATTTTTAATTGCTCTCCATTGTGTGGTCGCAAACCGTGCTTGGTAGTGCCACCCTTTTGAATATTCGTTCATGTTCCGGTGTGTGGCTTTCAAAGAGAGAGGTTGGAATAACATTCATTCTTTATTCATTGAAACAGCAATGACATCTCCTAATGAGCAAGGTATCATTTTTTCGCGCATTTTTTTTCACATTTTCATTTTTTTTAGTCAAATTGTTCTCAAACGAATGGCCTACCGCCAAAGAGCTCGAGTTTTTTGACAAGTTTGCACGAATTGATGATGCAACAGATTTGATAAGACACACCTCCCACACGTTGAAATTGCCTCCATGTCGTGTTGTTTTCAAAAACTTGGAACGGCTGCCAAAAGATCAACCTCTTCAACACCACATTGGCCGCATTTTTGATATTTTTATCCGAAGCACGCTGAAGAAAGCAGAGGGAGACTTTGTATTTACAAAATATTGGCTCAATTTGCGACACCCGGCATATATCGAGAAGGATGGATTTTGGATAATGCACCAAACATATCAAAAGGCTAATGGACACACTCTGATGAATATTATTTCAAAACACAGTCAATCGAAATCCGAATTGACCCTCGATGAGATACTTGTTTTGTCAATGAGAGTATTCAGAACTGATGTTTTCCCAGGACGTGGTGGTAGACTGTCTGATGACATTTTGGTGAGTATATTCGAGTAGAAAATTGTGAAAGTGTTCATTTTTAGAACAAGTTTGGTTTGAAAAGTCCAAATGTTGTGGGAAATAGTCACTGCCTCGCAAAAGCAATTGTTATTGGTCGCTATTGGAGTGATATGAATTCTCGTGAAAATGATGCAAGTGAGCAAAGTTACAATGAAAAAATGTACAATAAACTTGTAAGATCTGATGTAGGTTCCTTCCAATCAATTTTATGTAGGAGAGTAACAATTTTTAGCATGCCAACACTTGCCGTCCTCGTCTCCAACTTGAAGAAGCAATGAGTTTCTTATCGGAAATGGGCATGGATTCAGATGAGGAGGAACACAATATTGAAGATTTGGCGAAGATTGCAGATATGATGCCCAGTTACCGGTTTTGCGTGTGGAGCGGACAACAAGGAGCTGCCGTACCGACAGTAATTTTCGAAGCAAACACTAAAGCTAGTGGTTTCATACCGCTTTTCCACGCTGAAGATCACTTTGAGTTTTTCCTCCCAAAATGTACAAAGGTTCAAGTACGTTATTGCTTCAAATGTTGCGAAATTGCCAAGAAAGATCATTGGCAAAATTGCAAAGCAAAATGCGAACGATGTGGAAGGCAAGATTGTAAACCGAGTGAAGAGTCAAAGTTTTGTGAGGATTGTAACATTTGGTTTCACAGTGCAGATTGTTTTAATGCTCATCTAGTAAAGGTCAATGTATCGTCTCTCCCATTTTGTGCAAAGTATGAAAAGTAAGTGTTTATCATTTTTTAATAACATACGCAAAATTCAGATGCAAAACATGTGCTATCATTCACAGAAGAAAGAGTTATGCCAGAAATGAACATATTTGCCATTACCAAGATTTTTGCACAATATGTAAAAAGAAATTTAATGGTCTTCATAATTGTGTTCATGCACCTGTGACCGAAGCCGCAAGGAAAAGATGTTTGAGGGAGCAGGAAGCTTGGACCATTGTTGCTTACAATTGCAAAACAATTTTCAGTGCACATGGAGATTATAGAGGTAGTGTGAAAATGCATGAAAACAACACACGTTCTCATTATAGGAACCGCATCAATTGGTGTTAAACATGTGCCAAATGTTTTGAGTTTTAAAATTATTTGCAATCAATGCTATGGGAAATTTTGTGTGTCATGTGGTGAAATTCGAACCTTGACATATAATTTGAGAATTGGAGAGAGTGGGACAGTGCTTGAGAGATTTGTTCGTTTCTTGAAAACAGACGCTCGCCTGAGTAATGCATACATCATTGCGCATAATGGTGGAAGGTTTGTCCACTAATCTGCACATGAAATCTCGACATTTTTTTTAGATATGATCATGTATTTGTTCTTGAAGAGCTAATCAAAAATGAAGAATATGCACCAAATTTTGTTATGAATGGAAGCACATTTATTTCTGCCAATGTCCAAATATCCTCGAACCGAACACTACATTTTCTCGATTCTGTAAAATTTCTGCCAATGAAATTGTCACAATTGCCAGCTGCGTTCGATCTTGCCGCCGAATCCAAAGGACATTTTCCATACATGTTCAACCACCCCGACAATTATGGCAAAGTCTTGAGCATCCTTCCACCAATTGAGTTTTATGAACCCAAATATATGGGAGTGAAGCAGAGAAAGGAATTTGAGCAGTGGTACGAAGAGAATCGTGAAACCGAATTTAATTTTGATGAGGAAATTCTAAGATATTGTAAAAATGATGTTCAAATATTATCCGAGGCTCTCGTCAAGTTTATCAAGGTAATTGTCATGTTCTGATTGTCTTTCAATTTTTATCCTTTTCAGTTTTGTGAAGATTCATTCAACAAATGGAATCCAATTGTGCAGTCTACTACAATCGCCTCATACATTATGTTTGTGTTGAAACAAGAGCACATTAAAACTCCAATCGTTGCTTATGCCCCGGAAAATGGATGGCCAGGAAGGAACAATTCGAGTTTTGCTCTCAAATTTCTCTTGTGGACCGAGCATCAAAACCCTGGAATGGCGCTGAAACATAAACTGCGTGCTGGTGGAGAACATGTCATTGAGTGCAAACGTCGAACATATGCTGTGGATGGTTATGATCCAGAAACTGGGCATGTTTATGAGATTCACGAGTGCATGTACCACGGATGTCCAAAGTGTTATTTGAATCGAGAGCAGACGAGTCCACACAACAAGAACCAAACAATGGCAGAACTCTACGATTACACAATGTTGAAAGATGACGACATTCGAGACTCTGGATTCACCCTACATGTTCATTGGGAATGCGATATACGTGAAGAGCTGCGAAAAAATGCAGAAATGAAACATTTCTTCATAAATGTAATATTTTCCCTTTCATTTGCAAAACAAATGTTTTATTTCAGTGCAATTACACTCATCAACTACGTCCAAGAGAGGCAATGTATGGTGGAAGAACTCAGCAATTCAAGAGTTTTGTTGTCGCAGATGAGGAATACACGATCGAATATTATGATTATTGCTCCCTCTACCCGTTCGTCAACATTAGAGGTGCGAAATATCCAATTGGAACACCATTGAGATTGACAGATGGTCACTTTGATGAAATTGTGTCAGGCCAACCTCTTCCATACCATGGACTTGCATTTTGCGATATACTCCCACCAAAAAACTGCCCAATTCCTGTGCTTCCGGTTCGTGTCGATTCAAAATTAATCTTCCCATTGTGTAGAAAGTGTTCCACTAGCAAAAGAAAGACACCATGCAAACACACCAAAGTCACCGATCGTTATCTGACTGGTGTTTGGTGTACTGACGAAATTAATTTGGCAATTAGTGAGGGATATCAGCTGCTAAAATACCATGAAGTGTGGCACTGGCCTGAAGAATCTTGGTTTCAAGGAGGATTCTTTGAAAAATTCATGTCCCCACTGTTGAAGATGAAACATGAATCATCGGGATGGCCAGAAGAGGAGATGAGTGAAGAGAAAAAACAGGCACATATCAAAACAATTCATGATACGGATCGTGTGGATTTGGAACCTGAAAATGTCAAAAAGAATCCCGCACTTCGAAGTTTGGCAAAACTCTTCCTCAATAGCACATGGGGAAAGTTTGCTCAAAATCCCTGCAAAACGGAGACAAAGCTGTTGCCTACATCACAGGGACTCAAGATTGCCCAATTTTTCGATGAACAAGGATACAAACCAAAATGTTTCAAAGACTGGGGAGAAAATCATGTGCTAGTCTCGAGAAGGCCTTTCAAAGAGTCTCTGCAAACGGCTCGCTTTACCGACATTGTGTACGAAGCATTGACGACATGTGGAGCGAGGATCAAGCTGTATGAAGCAATGAAACGAGTCGGTGCAGAGAATCTCATTTATTGCGGTTAGTTTTCAAACTTTTTTCAAAAACGTCTTGTCATTTTTGTAGATACCGATTCCATCATTTTCCGTCAGAGAAAAGGCCAAGATTTGCTCGGAGATTTGATAGGTGAAGCACTAGGCAAAATGACACGAGAAGTGCCAATTGGATGGACAATCGCAGAGATTGTCGCAATGGCAGCCAAAGTTTATGCACTCAAGATGGTTGATGAAAATGGGCAAGTGAAATGTGTGACAAAAGCCAAAGGAATCACTCTCAACTCGGAGACTGCCGACGCGGTCAATTTTGAGACAATGAAAGAGCTGGTAATTTCAATAGATGCTAGTTTCATAATTTTCCCTTTTCTTTACAGATGCTCAAGCAACTCGATTCTCATCACGGAGAATTTATTGTCCAGAGAATGCGCATGAAGAGAGGACATGACATACTTGATGTTATCGAGGAGAAGAGACTGCCGCCAGTGATGGACAAGGGATTATTCAGTGCTGTGGGGGAAATCATTCCTTTTGGGGCAATAGAAGAAGATGAAATGACAATTGAAAATGATTACCCGTTTTATTGAATAAATTTAAACTGTAATTAGACTTGATGCATCAAGCCGTGAACTGAGTTCATATATTTCTACCTAAATCATGAATCTTTTTACTTGGGCGAAAAGAAAAATTATGCGTTCGATTATTTCTACTGATTTCGTTTCATTTAGTCCATACTTCAAAGAACAGCAAACAAATTAGTTCTATTTGTTTGTGTTTTCTTGCTGTGTTTGTGATCTTGTTCCACTCTGCTCCATGATTTCGTGCCAGTTGCGTTCAGGCCTTTTCTTTTTTATTTCTGCCTAAACCAATAATCCTTTTTTGGGGGAAATATATGCGTTCGATCATCTCTACTGAGTTCATATATTTATATCTTAATCATGAATCTTTAATGAGGAAATGCAAGTTATGTGTCCGATCATCTCTATTGAGTTCATATATTTCTACCTAAATCATGAATCTTTAATGGGGAGATACAAGTTATGTGTTCGATCATCTCTACTGAGTTCATATATTTATATCTTAATCATGAATTTTTTCTGGGGGGAGAGGTTATGAGACTGGAAAAACCTTATACCAACACCGTCCCACGCGAAACCGATGCCTCACCACAAGTGAGGCGGAGGTGAAGCGGAACCCTTTTTCATTTTTTAGACAGATTTCAGTGAAAAGTTCACAATTGTTTGACGCACATTTGTTGTACAATTGATATTAGATTGTGCACAATTGAATAACATTTCCAAAATCACAAAATATATTGATAAAACAACACATTTCTATGCCCCCCACACATTTTTTTCTTGAGTGGCAAGGTTTTCCCCTGTGCTATACCTCCTTTTCAATGCCCCACACATTTTTTTCATGAGTGACAAGGTATTTGACTGTGCTATACCCTCATTTTTGGGGTGCAACTGAATAAAATTGTCACATCTTTGAACAAAAGCTATCGATAGGCTATTACTATTACAAATGTTTTTTGTATGTATTAACGGACGAATTATATGAAGATTTCTCTATACGCAATATTCAATGCTAATCTATTCCCCATTGTTTCGCACTTTGATCGTAACTCGGCATACTTTTTTGCTGTTTCAACATTTGAAAATCCTCAAAAACACAATTTGCTGACCCAAACCATCTTTCTACCTTCTTGCCGTATATAGGAAAGGCAAACAAGAAAACAGATGTCTAAAAACAACACGTTTTTGCTTTTGTCTTTTTCAAAATGATCTATGCCCATTTCATATAGCAAGTGTGTATTGCTTTTATCGTTGATATATTTTCGGTCAGTGACTCCTTCATATCCGCTCAGCATTCTCCTTACTGAAAATGTTTCCCCTAAATGTTTCAATCTCCACTCAATGAAGGGAGTCGTTCATATATCCGTTGTTTAGCAATGTGCCATATTTTATGTTTCTTGCCCCTTATTCGGAGATCTTCTGAGACAATAAAAGAAAAGGCCTCCCTTTTTATTGCGGGACAGATGGTTTCTCAATAGGCAGTGCATTGTTTCACTGTTGCAATGGGGTTTTTGCGACAGAAATAAAGATATTCGGGAAATTGGAGGGATCACCTATTTCTGATGTTTTTTTTAGAATGCAAAGCAATTGAGCATAAAATTTTTGTTCCAGAAAGAGATGAACTCTCAAACACATTTCAATCCAAATGTAGAACATCCCATCCGTTTGTAGGCAATTATGAACCTGTTTCGATGCGCCCTACATGAATTTTCATTCGGCAAGCAGGAAATTATAGATGATGAAAGCACAAAATGATAGCCCATTAAGAAATGTTGGAATCTACAAGACTGAAACTTCAGAATAGATGGGAATGTATGTTCCATGAAGCTTCTGAAAACAGATACCACCCAAAGAAAAACCAACTCTTATTGAATTGGTGTGACCATCGTTTGTCAATATTATGCAATCATGAGAGAGGGAAAGAAGATTACAATAGAGAGTGCTATAGGAAATGTGCGACAGAAATCTAATTATGGTTTATTCATTGTGTTTCATATATGGTTAGAAAGAAGAAAACTTCACTGAATAATATAGTGTTCTCCACATTGTTCGAAGAAATTAGTGTTTTTTCACAAAACTTTGGTGAAGAACATGACAAAACTTGCATAATAATCTAATGTGTCGAAAATCAATGAAACACAGCTTTTCTGCCACTTTAACTATTACACAATTGAATATCTTCACCCATGAAATTAAATTTTAACACAGAGTCATTCCCTGAGTTCAACTAACGTTATATTTCACTGATGCTGCAGACAAATGTATCCGATGGTAGCATTTTGAATAAAGTTCACAAGATCGTCCTAAACATTCTTTACTTTTTTGATTGACACTTAGATACACTTCCTTTGAAATCCCTTCTCCAAAATGTTCACAAAATGCACTAGCAACACCAGTCCGATAAGGGAAAAGTTATGCAACAATTATTACTTACAAACAGTGAAAAACTAGTAGTCCTATGACTTTTTTGCATGTATTGAGGGTGACCTACAAGAATTTATGTTCTGGCGTACATATTTCTAACTTTTTTTCTATGAAACCAGAGAATCTCAGTTGAATTACTTCATCACACGACAGAAGTAAAAACATGTATTCGAACCATTCACTAAAAACGAGCGGGAGGAAATAAACACAGAAAATCAACGTGTGCCCTTTTCACTCCTCTTCATAACCAGCTGCCGCACATCAATCAACACCTGCATTTCAGCTGTCGACAGATGTTATCTTTTCGGGACATGTTGCAATTTCACAGAAATCTTAATGAACTGAAGGAAGAAAGTTCAACCCTATGATGAAACTAAAAAAGTATGATTGCAATTATTAAAATTAAAAATGAACTGATCAAAACACCAGATAGTCGATTGAAATCAAATTCACGTAAACTATGACTTTAAAAGTATATCAAATGTATACAGACATGTTGATGGAATAACGACATATGCCAGCTTATTAGAATAAAAGGAATGAACATACAATATTCACTGCGGAAAGTGCGCTCCACTGACAAAACTTTGAAGACAATATGGACAGCGAAAATGTGAAAGCAACAAATGCAAAAACGGAATAGCCTACAGATGATAAAACGACGTGTGGTCTTCTTCTATCTTATTGCACTCAAGTTTTGGGTAAACAGAATTTTATTCGATTGCAAACATTTTTTGACAGCCCTCAATAAGATCAAAGGGTATGACAAGATGCATGAGATCTAAAGACAATGAGATTCAGCGGGATGATTAATAAAAAAGAAGAGAGATCTAATGACCCTAAGACAATGAGATTGAGTGGCATGACTAATAAAGAAGAAGAGAGAACTAACTAAGACAATGAGATTGAGCGGCATGACTAATAAACAAGAAAAGAAAACTTATGGCCCTAACCAAATACCTAACACTGAAACCAGGTTCTTATGGAGCCTCACCACAAGTGAGGCGACAGGAGAACCAAATTCAATAAGCTACATACACATTGACTCCAATTTTCAACAATCTCTGTTGTTATTTTTTCATAGCCTGGATACTCGTCACCGCTCACCGCGGCAACTCGTACCCTAGGCTGTTTCTTTAGGGTAATAGGCTCTGGGGCGCAAACATTTTCTCCATTTCCCAAAGCATCCTGCCTCTAATCATCAATAAACTCCCTTCCCAGAAAAACTGAAGATTTCACTAGCATATGCGCATAATGGTGTGTCTCTCGCCGTCCAATTGAACAAGCTGAATAAAAAACAATAGATGAAACACTCATACTCATAATAAAAGAAATTTTAACGTTTTTTTCCGCATTGGCGTGCATCATAAATGATCAACTTTCTGTTTTCATAAGAGGATTCCAAATAGTTTTAAAACCTATCTGTACGAATCTAGTACATTTTCTGAAACTCTTGAAAAAAAGAATAAGTATACCCGTCTTTTTTCTTTGAAACGAAAAGTTGTCAATGGATTCAAAATGCATATTTCCGATAAATCGGTGTTTGATGTGTTCATTAATGACGAGTTCATGTGCGTTCATTTGTGTATGTTTGTGTGGATTCAGCTTGTTCAATTGGACGGCGAGAGACACACCATTATGCGCATATGCTAGTGAAATCTTCAGTTTTTCTGGGAAGGGAGTTTATTGATGATTAGAGGCAGGATGCTTTGGGAAATGGAGAAAATGTTTGCGCCCCAGAGCCTATTACCCTAAAGAAACAGCCTAGGGTACGAGTTGCCGCGGTGAGCGGTGACGAGTATCCAGGCTATGAAAAAATAACAACAGAGATTGTTGAAAATTGGAGTCAATGTGTATGTAGCTTATTGAATTTGGTTCTCCTGTCGCCTCACTTGTGGTGAGGCTCCATAAGAACCTGGTTTCAGTG
>GL380573.1:0-25161 GCA_000143925.2 Caenorhabditis brenneri
AATGATGGAGAAACCCTTATGGGTGACTGTTACTACTCAATATCAAAAAATATCGGAATTCTGGAAGTTTGAACTTTTTCCATGTACCCCTATACATGGATTTTCAGCACATTTTCAGATACATCGGTCTAAAACCATTCAATGGGGCAAGAGATCCGGAACTGGAGGTGGGGGATTTTGTACCCCATTGCATGTTAATTAATTTTATAGAATAAAATTTTATGTCATCTGGGGTTTCCGCACAGATAACAGAGCTAGTTCAAAAAAATTAGGTGAAATTTGGAAATTTTTCGAAATTTCACTAGGAAGACGTGGAGTTAGGATTTTGTCTACAACACAAAAAATGCTCAAAAACATGTCAATAATCGATTTGTGAAAAGATTTGGTGAATATCTTTTTCAGGAAAAATTTTTCATTTTTTACTATTTTTTCACTTTTCTCAGCCAGTAGGGGGCGGAGCGAGGTGAAAAGTGGATTTTTATTTTCAGGACATTCGACACTATCAATACATGAAATATTAAGAAAATCGAAAGGGTTCACCTTTTTCCTTGTGACTATGGCTAGTAGTGGACTAGTCGACTTTCTCAGATAATGCGTCTTAAAACATTCAATTCGAAATTAAATTGAAAAAGTTCGAAACCACAAAATTCTCAATAAAACAACTCAAGTAAATCGAAAAGAGTAATGAGAAATGTCAATCAGCAGGTGATCTATTCTTAATTTACCATCGTTTGATGTGCCATTTCGGATGTTTCAAAACAACAACTCATTCTAAAACCTAATTTAAAAACAAAAGGAAAACAGAAAACAAACCGAAGGAATATTAACCCCAACATTTTATCTTATTTCATCTCTTTTCCTATCCGTAGTGATATAGTTTGTGGTGATGGAAAGAGAGCAAAAAAGTGTCAGTTGTTCATTTTTTGTTTCGACCTTCCATCTTCTTCTTCCAGAAAAGAAAATGAAGAAAATTGAGTAATGTTGGCTTATAAATCTTGAGAAAACATATCGGGAGAGTGAAAGAGAAAATAGATTTTTGAATAGAGTGGTGTAGATTAATTAAATGATAGTATAGAAGAAAGCAATGAAAAAAGACGATGGGAAAGGAAATGGGCGTGTCTTTATATAACCAAAAATGCATCTTGTTAGGTTCCTTCTAACCCTCTATTCAAAGAATTATTTGTTTTTCAGAGGGAAGAAGGAATGGAAATGTGAGAAGAAGACTCCTCCAGTCATTCAGATCTGTTGTGTTGATGGAACACCATGTTCTGATCATAACGATCAGTCGAATGGGATCAGATTGAGAAAGAATCCAACGACAACGACAAACAATTATAATAATCATGTTGCTCACGATAATCACAATTCGACACCAAAATCATTTTATTCGGAAAACTCGGGTATTCGTGGATTCTTCAAAAATCTATGGACATCTGTTAAGAAAGGATCAACAAAAGTATGGGAATTTGGAAAGAAAGCAGGGAAAAAAGTATGGAATGCTGTGAAGTTCGGAGCACAATTCCTTTGGAAAGTTATCAATTGTTTCTTTTCGGTCATCTACGCTTTTATTGTTTCTAATAATGTACCATCACAAACACTTCCATCTACTCCAAAACCATACAAAGCGATACCATCATCACCAAATTATAATAAGGTTTGTCGACAGAAAAAAAGGTTTTTTTTTTCGAACAAAAAATGTTTCGAATTCCTCTAACTAGTGCGGTTGCTGGTTGCCGCAGTCTGCCAATATGAAATCTAGACGTGCATTATTGAAACTAAAGTCACGATCCAAAAAAAACCAGCTGTTTCATACCTTGAGTTGAAAGCCATCGATAGCCTCTGAACAATGAAATTTCAAAGTGCTGACTGACGTTTTCGATTGATGTTATATCAAAAACATCTGTTTAACCTAAGACAGTTATCTTTACTTTTAATGAACAGTACTTCGAGATAAAAAGAAAAACTTCAATCGTCACTGTTATTCTTTTGAAAACTAATCTAAACTTCAGGTATCATTCGAATATCCATCGGAGAAATTGAACGAAGCTGAACTACGATCGGTTACGAAACAAGAAATTGAAGAGGAAGATCCAGATGAGCCGACTATTTACGAGGATGTTTCCAAGAAGGAAGAAGTTATCAAAAAAGTTCCAGACACTTCAGAATCTTTTTATTATGAAAGAGTTTTCGAGGAGCCAAAACAGGAACAAACTATTCCAGAACCACCAAGGTAAACTTGACTTTTTATCGATCCTCTAGAAAACAGTGTTGAGAATATTCAAGCTAAAGAGTATTTCAGAGAGAAGTCTGTTCCCCCTCCTCCTCCACCTCCTCCACCACCAAAACCAGTGTCTCGTGAGCCAAGCCGTGCTCCAAGTCGTGCTCGTTCAATGACTCCAGGAAAAGAAAGAAAAGAAATTAAAGGTGGAATCGGAGGATTCAAATCAGATATCATGGATGAACTGGAAGAGCATCAAAGAGTCCGTCAAGAGAGAGCTTCCGTTAATCGTGAAATGACTCAAAGTTGTCATCCAGATATGGCTCAATGGAAAGCCAATGAAACTGTTGATAGATCTGCTAATTCAACTCCATGGAGAGCATCGTCTGTTGGTCCAACAATGCGTCGTTTGGAACAAGTTGTTAGTAGAATTGATGGAGATGATCAAAAGGAACCTAACTTTGTTTTCAGGTAGGGAGGAAACTAAAAATATAGTGATAAAGTTAGGATGGAGAAATGCAGTAAAGTATCAGATGAGAGCATGTTTTAGTGTCTTCAAGAGTCAGAATAACGGGGTATTGAACGGGAAAATTAGAAAAGAGACTGGGCTAGAACGCAAAAACTGGAACCATTAAGTCTTTTTCATGTTTAGAATGCTAATTTCAGTAAACTTTTACTGCTTTTTTTGAGTATTCCATTCAGATAAATGAGGATGTTCTGAACCGTATTATAAATGGAAGCATCAATATTAAAAATATGTTCGAAGATTCTTGGATTGATAATTGTGTCAAACACTTTCAACAATATTTCAGACCACAAAAGATTGTTCACTCATCGGAAGAGTACCAAAATCGTAATAAACAGACATTTGATTCTGGATTTATGATGGGAAGAAGTGTGTTCTCACCAGTTGAAGAAGCGGAACAAATGCGAAAAGACATAAATAAGTACGTTTTTTTTCTCTTTTTTTTTTCTTTTTCATTATTCACGAGAATCTCCGTCATTTTGTCACCTTTTGTTTCTCTTTTTTTGGATGTTCTTTTGTTTTTGATGGATCCGTTCTTTCTGGAAGAAAACGGAGAAAAGTTGTTCATCCGGGTACATTATTTCATCATTTGCATCTAGATAGCAATTAGGTTGAAGCAAAGAGACAAACGACAGTTGTTCGTTGACAGCCGGGGGCGGCTCCCCCGTCTGGGAATGCTCATTTTTCTACTCAGACACCTCAATTCCTTAATTCTAGACCAATGACCCTCATTTCTTTTTCTTTGCAGCAAACAACAAAGCTACAGTAGTCCACAATATCAAAGTGGTAACTGGATGGAGGGACAACGATCAAGGAATATTCATACCAGGTTAGTAATGAAATATCTTCAATTGAGAAGAAAACTGAAAGAGAGAGAAAGAGAGAGAGAGAGAGAGAGAGAGAGAGAGAGAGAGAGAGACTTCTGAAGTTCAGGGGAGGGGAAGAAAACAAAAAACATGGAGGAGTATTCTTTGATTTCGGAGAGAATCTTGTGAGAATTGTGTGCTTCTCCATTATTTTCTCACACAAGAAGTTGTTGAACTTTTGGTGTGGTCAGAAGCTTGAAGGTCTCCTCCTCCTCCCATCCAAAACGCAATTATCGCATCCGTGTCTCTATTTCATCGAGAAGGACGTGTCGATGGATAGAAGCACAAAATTACGCCGAAGAGGCCGCCGGCTCCCGAGGATGCCTCATTTCGAATCACCAAACAATGAGGAAAGGAAAAAAAGATGGCCGTCTATATTATTCAATTTTTTTTTGCACTGAGATCCAAAACGGAGGAAGAGGAGGAGAAATTGTGTGCGTGTGAGAAAAGAGAGAAGATTTTTAAAATAACGAGTAAAAAAAAAGAAAAAGAAATAAGATGAGCAAGTTAAAAAGAAGATGACTAAAAATGGGGGTGAAAATGTTTGGGAGTGAAAAAGAATGAATTGACTCAAATTGGATAGTGATGATGTCAGTTTAAATATAAGAACGAGGATTTACACTTGACTAGACTAATTGAAAAAATATATTTTGAGACTGATACGATGTTCCTTTTCAAAGAAACAAGTTCATTTTGTTACTTTGCTTTGATTTAAAGAACTCAGGTAGATCCGACTCTTTCTCTCAACCAAACTCTCTTCTGAGGAATACAGTAAAATGATTGTTTTGAGGTTTTTGTTCACTTGCAATAACTTTTGAGTAAAGAATATGGTTCAAAAAAATAATGTTCGGATGGTCCCTAGGGCTATGTAGGAAGCATTCTGAGTTTAGAAACAAGAAACACAACAACGGATTTTTCCTTTTGGTCAGCTGAATGACCCAGAAATCTGAGAGTTTGCCAGTCTAAACATACTTTTATTGCATTCAGTTTTTGAAATATGGCAGAAATACTAATTATGAGTAAGTATTGCCAGACCAAAGAACGATAATGAAAATAAATGTCAAAAATCAGTTTTCGAAATGTATTTGTTGTTCAAAAGAAGATCGAAATCTATTTTGCCAGCAAGCACAGTTTTTTGCACATAGAATCTGGGAATGCAATCTAGATTATTCTGAAATCCAAGGATTCCGTCTTGTCGAGAATACGGTAACCACTTGAGAAAACACTGAATTCCGACGTTTTCTTTTCTTTTCCGTTCACTCTGAGAATCCTCTTCAAGAGAACTTAACAACGAAAAACAAGAAAAGGAAAACGACTGGGACGACTACAAAGGTTTTTATGGTTTATTTCCTGTCTTCTCCCCATATTCTTCATAAATCTCTTCTTCTCCTTTCTCTACCGACATCTATAAGTGCTCTTTCCGATGAGATGACGGGTAGCTAGCCAAAAATGCATATAAAGAAAAAAGAAGAAGAAGGCAGATAAATTGAATTAGAAAAGTAAAGAAATGTATTGGGTGCAATGAGGAAAACGAGAAGAGAAAAGGACTCTACGCCCTTCAATTTCGCCTCGAGGGTCTTCTGAATATGTGCTTGAGTAAAAGAAGCATGACATTCCCTCTCTCTCGTTTTTATTTTTCTGTACGGTAGATTATGAAAATAGGAGTGAAGAAAGAAGGAATAAAAGAAGTCAGTGATACTTGAGACGAAGGAAATCGAATCGGGAAACGGGTTATGTGACTGCGATCTCTCTTTCAACTCCGAAGGTTTCCTTTTCTCTCTTTCCAACCAATTTTTTTTTGGAAGCAGAGGGGGCGGGAGTAAGAAGAGAAATTAAAAATTGGAAGGAAGTGACATAACTGCTGCTCACAACACTGGAGCTCACACTCTCTTCTTCTTACTTCTTCGCAGCTCCGTCCGTCTCTAACGTCGTTGAGTTGAGCCGAATTATATAGGTGAAAGACGAAGACGGCCGGAGCTCGTTGCACACTCACTCACACACATGCTTACACCACAATAGGCGACAACTGAGTTATATCGATTGTAGATTAGACACAGATGTCCGTACAATTGACTTATCCGTGGGAGAAAACAAGAAAATTTGAGTAGAAGGGGCCCTCCAAATATTCTGATTTGTGTTGAATTTCAACGTGCGTTCTGAGCATTCATGCAAGATTCTATTGGAAACAAGAAGAACGTTTGTTTTATTTTTCAACTGTATGTTCATACGATTAGAAGTATTATCGGTTGAAATTTTAACCTTGATTATGGTAAAGGGAAAATGAAGACTAGTGCTCATGGGATCCTTATCTTTCAAAGATATAGTTGATTGTTCAAATATTTTGAAGGTTCACCGATTTTGTAATCGAAAAATCATTCTCATGCTCAAACTTCCACTTACTAAGGCCTGACAAGATTTGTTTTTTTCAGGTTTTGATAAAAGACTTATATCATTCGAAAGCTGGTACAAAACAGACTGGTTTCAGCTTTTGCAGTGGAGTTTTCGAATTCTAGGTTGTCACAAAACTAGGCATTTTAATGACTAGTTCGGCACTGAATTTCTCGAAAATTTTCTCATAAAAAGCTGAATTTCTGAATATTTTGTTTAACAAAAGTCGACTACAAAAACAGAAGTCAGCTTTGTTGTTAGTTTTTGACTAGCTTTCGAATTGTACGCATCTCATACCGAAACCCAGACATTCCTGGACAGTCCCTAGTAAGCAGACAGTTCCAGGATTCCTTTCAAGATATCGAACCTTTTGTTTTCGTTTTCAATCAGTTCTTTCAGGATCGATGGAAAACTTTGAATTCAATGTTCTGGTTAAACGAAACCCTCTCTTTGAAATGAAAGTAATCTACAGTATACCATACAAATGATCGCCGTGTTGAAAACAGATTGATCTAAAAACATGTTCTATTTCGTGACAAAAACTAGTTAGAAAATGTGATTGAGAATGCAAGAAAAAGAGAACATAAAAATCTAGACTCTCGTGGCCAACTCAATTTCCCTAATTGATTTTCCTTTTGTTGCAAACAACACACTTTTTCAGAAGGCCTATTATTGTTTTTAAACACTCCAGTTATCTCGAAAGTTGGCATAAAAACTGAAAATTGTACAATTTTCCAGCGTCGACGCGGAATAATTGACAGCTTCATCGAAATAAGGGGCATAAAGAAATAGGAGACGAAGCAAAAAGCTAATTATAATTTGACTTTGAGAGAAGCATTCGTGCGAGAGCACACCACAAGAAAATAGGACAGAGAAAAGGAGAAGATCCTATCATTGTTTGGTATTGGTGGTCAAAATAGACGAGGTGTTATATACGTGTATAGAGAGAAAAGGGAAATAAGTTTTTGAGAAAATGAATATAGCTGATGAAAATGATGAAAAGTTATAGAGTTGGGATAGAGAATCGGATTAGGTAAACGAATGAATTGATGAGATTTTCGTAAAGAATCTTTAGAAGAAAATAGAGAGAAAAGGAAGAAAAGTGATGTTTACGTTGTGTTCTCCAGGTAATTTGATTTTGTAGGAACGAGCAAATCAATGACTACCAAACTCAGAGGAATCCGTTCGGAAGCGCCGCTTACAAGTGAGTTTCAGACAAACGAATCGTTATCGAAACTTTCGAAAATCTTCTGAAACAATAGATTGGTATTTCAGATCCTCTCCATATGCGTCTCATACCGCTCGTCGCAGTAAGACTCCGATCAGAAATATAGAAGCGGAAGGAGGTGTTGAGTCAATTGCGAGACAATGGCCACCAGTGAGTAATGCGACTACAACAGTCGGGAATGCACGAGATGATTGGGTTGGAAGAAGTATGAGAGGAGTTGAAGAGAGTGATGATGGATTGGTTATGACAATGTGTAGACGTGAGTCATCTACAAAAAAAGAGATTCAAGATTTTGAAGATTTCAGGTGTTGTCGAGAAAAAGAAGGATGAAAACTGGAAATGGAGAGATGAAAGTGGAAGACTTCTCGATGAGAAACACAATAACACATGGAAGGTTTGTTTCGAAACGTTCCAAAATTTTCATTATTCTAACGTTTGTAATATCTTATCTTCATTGATGATATTTCAGGGAGAACTAGACACTCTTCTTCGAGATGGACCAAATGAAGGTAGACATTGGAGCCGAACTGTTGAGAAGCTGCCAACTGGTATGTAGTCTGTTTTCCTCTTTTCGGCTGTTCAAAAACAAATTTCAGGTGACACACGATTCCAAGATGTCAACAGACAATATAACAAAGAGTTTGTTGTTGAGGTTATTCTTATGCAAATCTTTAGCCACGTTTACCAAACGAGTCTTTCAGAGCATTGTGCGCAACTATTGACCGCCGGACTGTCAATTGAAATGAAACTACCTTCACAATTGTTTCGTTAACTTTTTTCATTTGAATATAATATAACTAAAATAATTTTTGATAAATGTTTGGACGCTTTTTTTTTTAGTTTGAACTGTTGATTTTTTGGGTTTTCTGTCTTTTTTGAAAGAGTTTTTGAAAACATCACCAACAAACTTTAAAAGAATACCCGTTTGTTCCATATAGTTTGAGAATGAGATATATAAGATTCGTATTCAAAACAGTCTCTGTTTGTTGTTCCGGCTGAATTGTGAACCTTCGGAGTTTTATCATGTCTTGGTTTCCAGATCTCTACTTTCATCGAATAAGGGTAATTAAGTAAATCTGCAAACTTTGATACTTGATACAACACAGACAAACTAAAAGAAGGATGTACACAATCATGAATATAAAAACAAAATACAGAATGTCTTTTCTCCAAACTTTCTTTTTTTCGAACAGTTTCTTTTCAAGGCTACTGTTATCTTCCTATTATATACTTTTTTTGAAGAATGTGGGAGAACTATTCGGTTTTGCGATTTGCAAACACTGTTGGTTTTTTCATTCCTTTTATTGCAACCATTCGGATTTGTTATTGTTTTTGGGCTCTACATAATATGATCCGATTAAAAAACTGTATTATAATCCATATGTGCAATTTCAGAACATTTTAGAATATTTCAAAAGAATTTCAGAAAAAGCTGAATGTTGTAAGCACTTAAATTTAGTGGTCCACCAATTAGAAGATTATCTCTAGTTATATTCATTTATAATATCTGTATTGAACAGTAATTTCTCACTTCGATCAAAAGTGTTATTACATATATAATAGAGTCTCGTATCTATTGCATCTGTGATCGTATCAGTTAGGGAACATTTATGAGAGGGAGAAGTCACTCAAAAGTTATCTATCATCGTTAGTTCCGAGAAAATGTGTTTTCGAGTTCCACTCTCCTTCAGGACGTACAAATAGAGGTATACCCTTTAATTGAGGTGAAAAAATTACTTTCCAACGGAGTATCTCTCTCTCTCTCTCTCTCTTTCTTTCTTCCTCCTTTTGTTCACTAATTAATTCAATCTTTTTGGAACCTCCAAAACGACTCAGTGATCTCACTTACTTTATTTTTATCTGGACACAAAGTTATTCCCTCGGAAAGTAAAAATGAGACTGTAAGTCTAAAACTAATTCTTGGAAGGTTTGTTTGATCTTTACAGCGTAGATCAAATTAGATCTTTCTTCAAAAAATTATTTGCAAGGTCCAAGACTCGGCTGTTTCTTTTTTCTTATTTTTCCTCAATCATCTGGTATTTCAGGACCTGTTTTTTCTCGGTTTTCTGTACTCTGTTGGAATAGATTGAAGAATCGAATCATTCTATCTCTTTTCCTTTCCTTCTCTCTTTTTCTCTTAACTCCTTGTACTCTTTTTACCCCTTAGGATTGGTCTTCCGACCAATCGAAAGACGTTTTTCATTTTGTTAGAAACTCAAGAAAGAAAAAGGAATGGTCCGATTTCGTACCTTCTTAAAAGTCACAAAGCCTCTAGAAACACACCCTCTGTTGAGCAATACATTCCAACTTGTTCATTTGAATTATCATCAAAATATCTTAAAATTTCAAAGATAATGCGTTTCGCATTATTCTGTTTTATAGTTTAGAACATTATTTCGTAATACCATCTACCAATTTTCAACCCTAGATCACTAAATTAAACAGCTGATAACGTTAGTGTTTCTATCAGTGCCGTTATCTAAGTCGCCTAGTAGTTTTACTACCATTATTCGACGTCTTGCATTTCTGAAATCGAGAGAAACATTTTCAAACGGTCCGACTAACGTCGTTTATAATTTGAGTGGTTGTGGGATCTAAAAATACAATTTCAGGGTTTACTATCAAACGTGGGTTATAATGCAGCGAGCTTTAATTATCGATT
The DNA here is from genome assembly GCA_000143925.2 of Caenorhabditis brenneri. Classification (NCBI taxonomy): domain Eukaryota; kingdom Metazoa; phylum Nematoda; class Chromadorea; order Rhabditida; family Rhabditidae; genus Caenorhabditis; species Caenorhabditis brenneri. The sequence goes on from GL380573.1 coordinate 9,889, forward strand.
TTGACAAAGCCACTGGAATCGTGAAATGTTTTGACCGGGAAAAGCAAGCTGTTCTAAGAGTTAAGCTCGAAGTGAATGAGGGGTCGGACTTCAAAAATTTCGAGTTGTTATGTTAATAAAAAGGCTTTCAGGATTTTGAAAGGAATATTCATTCACTTCAAAGCATCTCCAATTCCTGATGTCAATGGAATTATTCATCTACAACGACATGATTTTGAATTGAAAGAGCCGGTACGAGAAGACTGCGTTCGAAAATTACGTGATGGCAGTTTTGTTATTCGCAGTTGGGTTGGGTTCAGCGACAATCCAAAACATTTGACCTACAAACGGAAAATAGGGTTCACCGATTGGTATGGGCTCGTGGACTGCTCTCAGTTTCAAATTCAAAGTGGTGGAGTTTTTACAGCGGACATTGAGATGTGGGTTTGGGTTATTTTTTGATTATGTGATATTTTATTATTCTAGAAACGACTTTAAGCTGGATGGACATGCGAATTGTCTTTTCAAAGTCTCTCGGCAACCGTTTCCTCGCATTAGAGACGATAACGTTGAATTCCTAGAAAAAATGAACAGTTACGAAGATCAGTGGATCATGAACCATATTTCGAAAACAAAGTGAGAAAACTTCCAAATTTATTTTTCCAATGCAGAGACTTCGTTGCGCGCGTGCATACATTTCTAGCAGCTGGAGACGCAGACAGTCAAGGCCATCTCACTGAAATTATTGGTCCTCAGCTGCACATCACGCAACCCGGCGACATCAAAACTTCGATTTTGCGCAAAAGCTGAGATCCGGGAAAGCGCCTACCCACGGACTTTGCGCACTATCCGGCACAAAAAAATTGAAGAATTTTGCACTAAATTTTCTTTGTTTCGAGAATTAAAAATAGTTTTCGCGAGAATTTCGGATAAAGGACACCAGGAAAAGATAGAGCAGGCACGGAACTAGCATAAAATGCCAAAAACTCGATTTTAGAAGCATTGCGAAAGAGTTGAGGAGCTGTTGAAGAATGATGACAAAAAAATTTAACCTAAAATTCAGCGATAATCTTTTTTTCTAAGCACGCATTAGTATTTCTGTATTTTTCCAACTATTTAACAAGTTCCCCAAGTGAAATAACCATCAACTTTTCGAAAATTTTGAAAACTACGGAAAAAGCAATTTTTCAAAAATTATACTTTGACAACTTTTTCTTGATCAGAATGCAAGTTAATGATTGATACTACTCACTTTTTGATTTTAAAGCATGAATTTCTTTCATTTTGCTTGAAATTAAAAATCTGTAATACTCCTAGGCGCGCAACTTTGAGGGTTACTGTACCGGGAGGGCACAAAACTGGACGCTCGCACGCGAAATACGCCAAGCCTCCTGTTGGGCGGATTGACGGATCCGGGTTGCGTGCACATCCCTGCATAATTCGTCGTAAAAAAAGAGCGGGGTTAACAAATTAATACAGTTTTTTTGAACATTGTTTTCTGAAACTTCAGTTTTTTGAAAAACGATAATTAGTTGGCTATTATTTGCAAGATTTCCAGAAAAAACGTTCAAAAACTGAAATAATTGGTTAGCCCCGCTCACGTTTCCGACGAATATTTTCTGGCGAAACTTTTCCCGGCGAATTATAGTGAGGTCCCGTGCAGGAAAATCGTTGCACATTCAATTAGAAGATGTGAGCTCCTAACCCGACCGCTTTAAGTGCGGAAATTTTTGAATTAAGCTTGTTTGTTTTCTGGTTGAGCCGTTTACGCCTAATTCAGATCGAATAATTTCTAGTAGGGTGTTCATATCATTAATGTGAGTGTTTTTTCAGTTCTTCGAATTCAATGGAAGGCTCGGTAGTCACTGCAATAGTAATTTCTGTTAATGAATCAACGAATGCAGCAGTATGTTTCTCAACACCACTTGACTCCCCAATTTTCGTCAAACTTCCTGAAGATGTTGAGTATGGTATAATTATCAAGTTTGAAATACAAGGTCAATACTTTCAGATTAAAAAGAGGCCAACGTATCTCATTTTGCGACTACCAGTATGAAAACGACACATACTTTCCAGTTGCAAAGGCAGAGGCCATAAAAGTCGAAACCGATCAATCCATCCGCTTCGAGAATGATGAGCTTATTGTAAATGAAATTCTATGCAATTTATGCAAGAAAAAAAATTATTATTACAGTTTTGCTCTTGGGCAGCATTATCGTCAGAAGTAAAGCCTCCATTGGATCAGTCGGACCCTGCTTACTCTGCTGATTTAGGGGCAGTGAATGTATCGGAAGCAGCCAGAAAAAAAATGCAAAGGAACATCGTTTATCAAGTTGAAATTTTAACGTGGGAAAACTAATTTTTGAAAGCACCTTTTCCATTTTCCATCTATTCAGATCACTAGCCCACGAAGAAAGTAAAAATCCGATTTTCACGATAATTGATGTGGGAGAAGCGGTTCCTTTGGAAAAATGTGGTGATTTCCTTGCTACATTGTTCGAGTTTGGCGAAAAGCATCACTTCGAAAAAAGCCTCGATAAATCCCCGTCTGGTTCAGCAAATAGTCTCTCAAACTCTCAGGCAGAAAGCACAGATTGTACAGAAATTGTTTCTGCTATCAAACATCAAGATTCGAAAAACCGAAGATCAAATGAAGAAAACGATCCATTTGAATCAAAATGCGAGCCAATTGCTAATAATTCTCCTGATTTCAAAAGAGGTTCCATGATAAAAAGTTCATACGAATCTGAAAATAGTGCAACACGAGGGAAGATTGTTGATGAAGAGAAGCCCGATAAGAATCAGGTTTTCAAATCCATTGAAAACAAAACCCAAAATTATTCAAAACATTCTTATTCTTCTTTCAAACATTCGTCGAATTCTGGCTCGGTCGCCCTAAAGCAGAGTGAACCACAAAAAATGTAAGTTGTCTTTTAAACTAGTTAAGAGTTCATGCAGAAAAGCGTATAATGTTCATTATATGATCAGCATAATCTATAATGAGTTGTTTGAAAATAAGTTCCCTTTCATTCGCCCCTATCAGTTTTTGCCAAAACCATAAAAAACTTCTTTGGCGTGCCTTTCTATGCAAAGAGAGGTAGAGAAACGAGAGGAAGAGAGGAGAGCGCACGCAACCCGGATCCGTCAATCCGCCCAACAGGAGGCTTGGCGTATTTCGCGTGCGAGCGTCCAGTTTTGTGCCCTCCCGGTACAGTAACCCTCAAAGTTGCGCGCCTAGGAGTATTACAGATTTTTAATTTCAAGCAAAATGAAAGAAATTCATGCTTTAAAATCAAAAAGTGAGTAGTATCAATCATTAACTTGCATTCTGATCAAGAAAAAGTTGTCAAAGTATAATTTTTGAAAAATTGCTTTTTCCGTAGTTTTCAAAATTTTCGAAAAGTTGATGGTTATTTCACTTGGGGAACTTGTTAAATAGTTGGAAAAATACAGAAATACTAATGCGTGCTTAGAAAAAAAGATTATCGCTGAATTTTAGGTTAAATTTTTTTGTCATCATTCTTCAACAGCTCCTCAACTCTTTCGCAATGCTTCTAAAATCGAGTTTTTGGCATTTTATGCTAGTTCCGTGCCTGCTCTATCTTTTCCTGGTGTCCTTTATCCGAAATTCTCGCGAAAACTATTTTTAATTCTCGAAACAAAGAAAATTTAGTGCAAAATTCTTCAATTTTTTTGTGCCGGATAGTGCGCAAAGTCCGTGGGTAGGCGCTTTCCCGGATCTCAGCTTTTGCGCAAAATCGAAGTTTTGATGTCGCCGGGTTGCGTGGAGCGCGAGACAATGAGACTAAACAAAACAAAAATTGTTCGCAGCTGCGAGCGGAGGTTATGTTCTCATCTCATAAATGTCCCTACCGTTAAACTGAATTTTTAATTTAAAAACAACTGAACTACTTCAATTCCTGACTTTTCCGGTAAATTGGTTGTTTTTCTTACCAAAACACTCAATCGATTTTTCCGTTCTTTTTTATCTCTGTTCGTCTGAGTTCTCCGTTTTCTATTTCTCATCTTTGGCGTGAGCCACGTCGTTCAACTTCTTCGTTGCTGCCAACGCACAACTCGTTCAGAACTTTTGATATAAAACAACATTCGATTTTCTCAAAAAATATTAAATTCGTATTGTTTTTCTAAATATGAAAAATTCTTCAGGAAATTCGGAACAATGGAAAAAAAGGCCGAGATTGAAAACTGTGTTCTCATACTACGCGTCGCACAAAATCACGTCATAGGCTATGAGACATCACAACTGAAGTTGATGAAGATAAAAACCGACGGACTTGATATGAAGTATGTTTTTTTTTGGTTCAGAAAAGTGAGCAATAAATTCATGTTCAGGTTCTACGAATGGGATACTTTCCGGTTCATCGTCGACTACACCGACGGGAATGGAACAGTTGTCGTAAGGTCAGAATCGGCCCAAACTTCTAAATCGGATCACGTTATTGCTATCCCTGGAAAACCCACTGTGGTAAATTTTCAATGCCTATGAATTCCAGGATTTCACGTATTCTGATTTCAGATTAAAGCCGTTGTGTTGTTTTCAAATAACAACCTTCATGCAACCTATACAAAAAACGTCGCGTTTTCCAATCAGTTTGGTCATGTGGAAATTTCAAAAGCAGATGAAAGTTTAGATCATCTGGTTTTATATGAGACATTCATCACATTGTGAGTTGTGTATGACAATAAGAAACAAAAAGGAAACAATTTTCAGAAAGCAATGCGAGGATACAGCCCTACCTGTCTTTGAAGCAATCTCAACTCTCCAAAACAAAAGCGACCAGTCTCAAATCGAAGATATGATAAAATATATGGAGGAATACGAAGGAAGATGGTTCGAAGTAAGGCGGAGCAATCTTTCCGCGAATGCAATACCATCAAGAAGTTTCAATTCAGCCAGTGACAAAAAATTCAAAAAAAGAGAAAACGTAAGAATTGAACGATAACTGAACGAACTTCTATTTTATGCAGATTGATAAACATAGAAAGGGAATAGTTACGAAAATAGGATATGATTCACGCAGTAGAAGTTATGGAGAAGTTTTAACGCGATTAGGCCCTGCTCGGTTCCCATCACAACCGAAAGTCAATTCAAGTGGAGAAAATGTCGAGGTCGGGCATTGGGTTTCTATCAAATTGGAGTGAGTTCTACCTCTCAACCATACGGAACCAATGAGAAAATCAATTTCAGGAGGAAACAAAACCATTTAGTTGTAAAGCTTGTTCAGAAAATACTTCCTGTCGATGAGACAGATGCAACACAACTATTACCCACCAAAAACAACAGAGGAGAGTACTTGGTATGTTGTGAATGTCAAATTTGAATTTAATGCTCTTTTAGGTGGAAGGAAACATTACTTTGACTGCCTGTAAAGTGTTCGAAGATTTCTTCATATTCGAACATGTTCTGTTTGGTAGCGTTCATGGGAAAAAAAGAGAATTCGATAATATCATCGGAGAGTAAGAAATATGGCGTTTAATTTTTCATACAAAATAATATTCAGGACTATTCGAGCGAGATTTGTCTACCGTCGTGAGCCAATCATACTACCACCTGACAACACAGAGATTTATTGGTCAGTCGAGAACATGAATACGCAGCTTCCACCAAAGTCAGATGGGCATTATTCATATTCGAATTCACACGAAAACCAATCTCAAAAGTATCAACCGGAGCACGGTGAGTATAATTCAAAATATATCATGTTTTTAAAAATTTTTCTTTTCCAGGAAGTGTGGTCTCATATAAATACGAAAACGATGGGTACGACAGAAGAAGCGAATTTCAACCCTTCCAAAAATTTGAAAACGGATTCGAAAAACGTTCACAAAACGAATATGACAGGAATGACTACTCCGTTAATCTCTTTCGTGGTCAGGACCGTTCACAACCGTCGTCCTCGTCACCTCATCAGACTGTCTACCAATGGTATGTTACTTTCCGATGCAGAGTTGCAAGAAAGGATGATAAAATCTTCAAGAAAACTGAAAAATTCACGAAACTCAAAACTCTGCGAATGTAGAAACGGAAAATATCTGAACAAATTTTGTAAAAAAACCGGAAAAATCTAAATTGAAATTGTCAGGGCCCGGAATTTTCAAGGGCCCGGCTTCCAACGTTCAAATTAGAATTCAAAATTCGGTGATTATATTGAGCATCAAAATAATAGTGTGGGTTTTTGAAGCATTTCACAGTTTTTTTTTTTTTTTTGAAATAATATTTCTTTTACTAATTCCGGGCCTATTGCACAAGTATGACTCGTCGTGATTTGCGTGATGAATTAGCAATGTATTACTAACCTTTCTCTTGTTAAGCAGTTATCACCTTTCCTATCGTTCTCCAACCATGTTTGTTTCTCTACAATCTCTCACTTTCTTGCTCTCTACTCTCCATTCCTCATTCTTATTTTTACAGGCACGACACTCGCCAAGTCGATTCTGAGATGGATTTCGCCTCTACCAATGGTTCCCAAACTTATATGGCACAAAGCTCCACAGCTCTCGTGACAAGCCGTCATAAAAATATGATGATAGTATATTTATCAGATGCCAAGAAGGCTGCCGTTATGAATTGGTTTGTTTTTGAAATTCGGAACAGAAGGAAGCTATTAGCCTCATATAACACCAGGCATGGGCGGAGGGTGTGACTTTATGCAACCGGAGGAAGTCCTTCAAGGACTTGCTGACGACACGCACGCAACACGCGACGCGCTCTCGATTAGGCGCGAATAATTATTTTTGCATTTGTCTGAAAATTCAAGGAATTTCCAGATTGATTTTCTAAATAAAAAATTTGTTTGTAAAGGAAACACACTTTTATATTCGAAAAATCATTATATTTTCATTAAAAGTGAAAAATTATTCTAACTATTTTTAAAAAGTGCGTCTAGGTTGAATGCTTTTCAACGCGTCGCGTGTCGCGTCGCCTGTCGCATGCCCTTGTCAGCAAGTCCTTAAAGGACTTCCTCCCTGCGACTTTGTTTCACTCTCGCCCATGCCTGTATAACACGTCACTGTGCGCTCCATTGATGACCAGTGGCCGCCCCGTTGGAAAACTAGTCCCCCAGAACGAAATTCGCAGTGGGGGACTAGTTTCCCAACGGAGCCGACACTGGTCATCAATAGAGCGCACAGTGACGTGTTATATGAGGCTAGTATCTTTCCGTGATGCTATAAATGTTTATCGCTAACGCTCCGCTCGCGAAGTAATGAGAACAAATCGAAATGGGACGCAGAGTATTCGCGATAAATTTTCGACGGAGACCACACCGAATCCGGAGAAAAAAGTCCCCCATGAATTTTCTTCTCCGAAAACAAAGCCGTTTTTATTATGATGCTGTCGCACCAAAATTGTTACTTCCAGGAAAAAGTTTCCTATTGATCCGGAGATTGGACCTCTTACAGTCGGGAGTCTTTTAATCTGCGAGTACGTCCCAATCGATCTCTCCGATACAACATTAAACGCTCCGTTTCAAGTGACTGTAAGTACAGTAATCTCATTTTTTAATTTCATGATTTTATGCTCGTCGCTGGTCAAGCTTGAGTATTTAATTACCGTAAACTTTTTTTGATTGCACGATATTTCAGAAAATCATCAACAGAGACGTTAGGCATAAAAATGAAGTGAAGAAATTCGACGACCGATGCTATTCTCTTTATGAGCTGGATCTCTCCCATGTTGACCCTCGTTTTAGCAGCTTCACAGAACGTTCTGGTCGATACGTTGTCTACTCTAAAAGCGTTGGAGACGTGATCCTGGACTATGTATGTCGTAATATAGATTATTTATTAGAGGGGTGGGAATTCTCATATGTAAAGTAATGTTGAGCATACATGTCCAGGGCCGGTGGGCCCGGAATTTCAGTACTAAATTTTGGAAGCATAAGGAAACAAGCCAGTTTTCGGCGAATTTATTGTCTTTTTGTTAATAATGTTCATTTCTCGCGTATTAGGGATAGTTTTCAATTCCTGAATTCTATTCATTTAAACCAAAAACAATAATTTTTCAACTGAGAAGCGTAGATTTCAGTGACGAAATGATCCGTTTCGATGCAAAACTGTGAAGTTTAGTCAATTTCGGTAGTTTTTCTTTGAGTTATGGGTTTTCTGAGAGAAAGTGTGTTTTTTTATGGTTTTAATACATTTTTCAGTCAGAAAAATCACGAATTTTCACTAAAAATTCAAAGTTTTTGACTCCAAAAAATCAAAATTTTTGAGTCCGGGCCCTGAAAATTTTCTCTCGGCCCGGCCCAAGTTTGGACATGTATGATGTTGAGGAGAAAAACCGCTTAGTCTTCTGAAGAAAAACAAGGTCGGCCCGTTTTTCCAGCCTCGTAGCGCAGTCGGTAACGACTTTGGTGATATGTCAGACCGACCCGGGCTCGAACCCAACAGAGGTATCCACCATCGCAATTTCAGAGAAAATTTTTGAATTCCCCCCCCCCCCCCCCCTTCTTTAAAATTCATTATTGTTTGTTCACAGGAGATTCGCGATCAACATAATAATTTGGTTAACGCTCAAGACATGATGAGGAGAATGGGAAGAACGGAACATAGTAAAAACATGGTGGGGTGGTGTCAATATACAAGAATGCTCGTACCACGAACGATGATTGATGGACACTACACAGGAGAACAAGATGTCGAAGCGTATGCATGGAAAGTTGTTCAAGTTGTCAGCTCGAAAGCACATTATCTACAAGCTCAGAGAGAGAAAAAGTCAGAGAACGTAAGTGCCTGTTTGTATTTAGTTTGAAACAAACAAATTTCAGCTAGGAGATTATATGAAAGAAATCGAAGAAGAAGATGATATTCACCGTCAGAAGAAGCAAGCCCAATTGGACTTCCAGGCTAGACAGAGCAATGCATCTGGCCCTTCATCAGTTTTAAATCACAATGACTATCAGTATCATAATAATTCATCTATTGGAGGATACGATACACCTCGTGGATCCGAGAACAACATGAGAGCTCTAAGTCCGCAAAGTTTTCACTCAGCACAGGTACAGCCTTATCGAGGACAATCTTCTTCAACACATTATGTCCAAAATGGCCAAGGTAGTTCATCGGATTTCCGATACAATCATATTGTAAACGACAACGATAGCTTCGGGAAACGGGACGCGACTACTTTTGAGTTGAAAGCTGTACGTCGTCAGATGGACCACCTTTGTAGTTTGATAGAAAAATTCACCTCAAATGCTGACTTAAAATCAAAAATGAAGATTCATTCACCTGATGATCTGAATGATTTAGAAGACGCAATAAAAATGTGTAAAGAGGTAAGGCATACAGTATCGATATTCACTATAGTACCAGACAACTCACTTTTTGCAGAGCAATTCGGAATATCTCAGCCGGACAAAAAATTTCCCTCATAATCAATATTAATCAACTTCCTTGTTAATCGCAGTGCTTAATAATGTATGAAGTTTTCAAGTTCTAATGAAGCCACATAAAGTATTTCCATTACAACCTGCTGCGTTCTCTAACGCTCATAAATATATCTATAAATAAATTCTAAAAAATAAATTCAACTGTTTTCTGTGATTCCTTCAAAAGTAATTCTTCTACGAGCTATCTGGGCCCGCTTTAAAATCTGTTTGGAAAAAATGTGTTCTACAAACCCTCATCCATATTTCGTAGATATTTTCGCAAAAAAACTGAAAACATTCAATTTGAAATTTAAAACTACCACATCATAGAAATTACACCAGAAGTTTCCACATGCTTTGTATACTTTCTTCTGCTGTTTATCAAGTTAATGTTGAAAATTACATATTCATAATTTACAGGCTTCTGCATTTTCAATGGAGGACACTATCAAAGTGAAGGTATTTTATTTGAAAATATGAAAACAAAAAATCATATTTTTTTGAAGAAGGGGAATAACAAGCTAGAAGAGTCTTCTAGTGTTCAAAAACTACTAGCGTCACTACAACAAGCACAGAACAAAGGAGGTGTTGGGTCCACATGTGAACAGCCATCTACGTCACAACCCAAAAAAGTCGATAAACGCAAGAAAAATGCCGATGATAAAAAAAAGGCAAAAGGCGCCAGCGTGGGAGCTCGGATGCAACAACAGGCCGAAATAGCAAAAGTGCTAAATAAAAGAACTCGGCAAACATCCACCTCAAAAGGTGGTGCTCGGAATCAAGGTGCTCAGGAATACACCCAACAACCATTTTGCTATAATCAGTCACGAGGTCCAAAAATTCCAGCAGATGTACTTGATGAACTCGAATTCCGGTTTATTAGCAACATGGTTCTACATGAGGTGAATCAGCAAGATTTGCGCATCTGAAAGTCGATGAAATTACAGATTAATGACGACATTCGAGTTTGTTTTCATTTGGAGTTGGCCCATTGGTACTACATTGACCACATGGTTGAAGATACTGAAAAATACATTGGGTGCCCGAATGTCGGTTCACGTGATTTCACAATCCAAATGTGCCAACACTGTCGTCTGTTAAAAAAGTATGCTCATCGGACTGATGAGGTCATTGCAAAATTCAGAGAATATAAATCAAGTGTCCCAACATATGGAGCGATTCTAGTTGATCCCGAAATGGAGCATGTTTTGCTTGTTCAGTCATATTTTGCAAAAGGAAATAACTGGGGATTTCCGAAAGGGAAGATTAATCAAAATGAGCCACCGCGGGATGCAGCCATTCGTGAAACATTTGAGGAGACTGGTTTCGATTTCGGCATTCATTCTGAACGAGAAAAGAAATTCCAACGATTTATAAACGAAGGAATGGTTCGTTTATATCTCGTCAAAAATGTCCCCAGAGATTTCAATTTTGCACCACAAACTCGTAAAGAAATCAGGTAAGCATTGCACCTCGCCTCCAAAGGTTACAAATATCTTTGGTTTCAGAAAAATTGAATGGTTCAAGATCGATGATCTTCCGACAGACAAAACAGATGAACTTCCATCATATTTACAAGGATTTAAATTCTTCATGGTAATGCCGTTCGTCAGAGACATACAATTATTCATTCAAAAAGAAAGGGAAAAAATGAAAAAAAGGAAACCCGAGAGGGCAAATGCTGTTGTGCCAACAGTTCCTGTAGCACCAGTCGAGATGCAAGCTGCTCTTGAACCATCATCTGTGGCTGGTTCTTCAAATGCTCCTTCTCAACAGTCTATATTATCTCAACTATTCCCTGCAACAGTTCAATCTACTCCAAATACTCAAGAAAACCGTCCAGTCTATAAGAGACTTACTAGTGAGGAACTTTTTTCTGCATTCAAGAAACCAACTGTGAAAGAAAACGAAAATAGCATTTCTCGTCCGAAGCTTCCGGAAATGACACCATTAGTAAATGGAATGGATTCTTTGACTCTAATCGGACTGTGTACTCCATTAAAAGCAGGAGATAGCCTGAATAACTTCTCAGCGCCATCAGAAACATGCCCCATGATATCTGAAGAGGTGGAAAACAAGTCCAAGGTCGCCTTTAATGAATTAGAATCCGAAGTCGGTTTCGCAATGCCAACTGATTTGAAGCAACCTGTGGTAACAACAGATCACCCTTGTAAGCGTGATTTCAAATAGAACATCCGTAAATTTTGATTTTTCTAGGGCAACACAAATCATTAGAAAATAGTGCTCCACCGCGGACATTGGAATCTCACCAAGGATGGTTAGACACACAATTGGTTAATACCATTATGCACTCACCACATCCACCAATTCCATCTACAAACTCTCCAGCCACACCAACAAACGTACTTGGGCATTTGATTGGAAAGCCCATCCAACCTCAACCTATTTTACCACAAGCTGCGACCCCAACTGCACTAGGAAGTGCTGAGAAGCCGAAAAGCTCACGCATTAATCTGAGCGACAACTCAGCCTTCACAGCTATTAACTCTTCTCAAAAACAATCTGTACCTAAATCCACTGCACCTCCAAGTTCGGAAAAAGTAAGATCTGCTTCACTGAGCGGGCCTGCACACGTAGAGAATCGAAAATCTGCTCGTGTTTTATTCAATTCTGTCGCATCTCCTGTTAGCACCGATTTGCAAGTCTTACTCGGAGAAGAAATGCTCGAAGACGTATGGTTCCGTGAGAAACTTGCTGCTACTGCTGGAACAAGCATCTCTTCTCTGGCAGCTTCAAATCAGGAGCTTTCTATGATAAATAGAGAAACGCCAGTCGAAGACCGTAATCCATATATGAAACAAATGTATGCAACAGCTCCGCATCAGTCCAAACAGAATTTAATTAATCTTTGTCAAAGCTGGACTCAAAAAATACAGGTAGAAATGAAAAGAGTTTTCTAAATCTCATTTTAAAAAACTTTTCAGCTCGATACGGAGTATATCGCCGGACCACTCTCATTTTGGAAGCAACAGTTCTCAGTCCAGAACAAAACTCCGAAATAATCAACCTTGTATCAATATTCACATCTGTATTTTATTACTCACTTTCTTCATAACTCATTTATTAAATCAACATTAAATCGCTCTAAAAGAGTGCTTACTGAAGACCCTTGTTCAACAATTTGCTAGATTTTGAGGTCTTCCTATAGAAACCATATATTCAACGTTACTTATTATGTAAATCAATCATATAGAATGAAGAAAGTTGAAAAAATCCGCATAAACTGCGCTCTCGTCGTTAGCAAGCTCAGTGAGAATAGTGAAATGATCGGCGTCTGCATATTCCTGAAACCAGATGAGCTCACAAGCATTCAAATCTATCATAAACGAACCTTGTAATTGGCATTTTGAACAAATTTGGAAAGTTCTACATTCTGTTTGTATAATTTTGGAGATTCAAACTTGCAGTTCGCTATTAAAATGGGAAATTCAGCATGTTTGAGAAGTGTATAATCACAGCTACAGTAATCTGCTTCTTCTTCAGTCAGTCCCAAATCTTGGCCGTATGTTGTGAAAACGAGTTCTTTTAGTTTATAGATACCAGCACTGAGATACAAGCCACTGATTCTCGGGTCTTTTATCCGAGTTACAGCTGAAAAGTCTTCATTATTCTCAAAACATTAACTTTACAACCTTGAAACGCTAAATGTGCACCAACAGAATGACCACCGAGCACAACTTTCTTGGCATTTTCTAATTTAGACAATGCGAACTGAAAATGAAGAAATACAAACCGTTAGACTTCAAATAATCACCTTGACTCCATTCATTGTTTCTTCAATCGTCTTACTCAGCAAATGATTTTTACTGGCATAATCATATCCAACACTGACTACCGTATACCCCAGTTTTTGTGCTACTTCAACCACAGCTAGACACTTTTTACGATTTCCAAACTTAAAAAGTTTTTCAAATTTTTTATTAGAAAGTAAACGAACCAGCCAGTACCCGCCATGAATCATGATGAAAACTTTTTCGGCTCGCTGAGATCCCCAAATATCAATTTGAGTGAGTTGTCCATTTGAATCATAAGGAATATCTTCTTCTTTTTCTATTTTCGAATTCTTCAAATTTTCGTATATTTTCTCCACTTTTGCATCAAACTCATCCCCAGCAGTTTCCGGTTTTAATGAATATTTTGAACACGAGTACTCCGCCGTCAAGTCTAGCTCCGTCATTATTTCAGAATGATGTTTTATTAAAATAATATTCAAAAAGCCGTTAAAACAATCACCTTACGAAGAAAATGATAGACAATTATAAATACAACTGATAAGATAGCGGGAAAGGGATGATAAATCAAAGAGAAGATGATATCGATTGTCGAAGGACATTGGGAATGATACGGGCAACAGAATCATTTGTTTTCGCGGCGACTCGACCAATAATCCATGCAGGAGCACGGTCAAGTGAATGTAGCTCTTGAATATACTCCTGAAATTTGAAAAATAAACTGAGATAGTATTTCTTGTTTCATCCGGATAAAGTGCTAATTCTCATTTCATTCATCATGGCAAAACAAAATCTACCTTTGCATTCTTTTCAGACATTGCAATAAGAAGTCCACCACTTGTTTCAGCCGAACGTCCTTCAAATAAACGGAATCCCTCTCCTCCCGCTGCTATCATTTTATCAGCAATTTCATCCATGTATTCAATGATTGGCAATTTTTCAATTATAAATTCGACAGGTTGCTTTTGTACACGAGCTAGATTCTCTGCATGTCCCAGAATACCAAATCCAGTTACATCGGTGGAAGAATGAGCTTCATATTTATGTAGAAGTTTGGCTGCATTCCGATTCAGGCGACACATTTGCTCGCATACTTGCTTAAATGCTGTCATTATTTTGGCCGAAACGAGACCAAATTCTTCAATTTTCCCGTATTTTTCTTTATCCATTCGTAAGAGTTTACAGCGACTGCCCTCCAATGGCTTTGTCAAACTAATACATCTCCTGGAACTGCCCTATCTACTTTTATGATTTCTGATTCATTTGCGACTGATGTAGCCACTCCACCAAGCAATAACCACGGACAACGGACTGTTTGACCTCCACGGATTTTGGTGTCTGCCTCATCAGCTGCATCCTGAAAATCAAAATATAATTGTACCTACAGAAATGCCATATTGTAAAACTGTATTATCATCAAGTTATCAGAATATAATACTTTTGAAACAGTTACCTTAAATCCTTGAATAAAGAGACGAACAATAATGTCTCTTTGGGTTTCAGTCAAATCCACAGCTACTCCTAGAAGCATAAGCATGTTGTCGCATTCAGAAACTCCCATTGCATATAAATCGGAAAGTACATTAGCGCATGTGATTCTACCCATAATATAGGGATCGTCAACAAGAGGATAGAAGAAATCGGTTGTTTGAACGAGACGAAGGCCTGGATGTCGGAGTGGAATCACACAACTATCAAGTCCAATATCTGAAATGTAACTCGAATTTTATGATAAAATTTTTCAAATTTCTCGAGTTTTTATTTGATGAAATTTGGAGCTTCCTTAGATACAAACAACAACTCCAAAAGAAAAATGTATGCTTTCCGTACCAACTTCCTCATTATTGATAACTAAATCCGTCTTGAAAGTCTCTAACAATTGGAGAAGAACGTCTCGCGGAACTTTACATCCACATCCTTTCATAGCAGTCAACTTTGTCAACACAAAATCATTATCGAGCCCGTTGCCGACTGGGTCAAAACCTTCCAAAATACGTTCGATGAGATTGATGCTCGCCATTAGCTGGGTCGACCTGGAATGACGTTTTGTTTTTTCTTGGTTTTTGCAGACGGCTCGAAACACTTCAATAAAATTGAGCTCTCGCAAGCTAACAAACATTCTCTGAGTTGAGACAAGTTCTTTTAAATAT
>GL380575.1:2912-19798 GCA_000143925.2 Caenorhabditis brenneri
GGGCATCTAAAGTTACGGGTCCTAATCCCTAAACAGTACCGCCAGCACTACGGAATGACCAAGATTGGACTCTTTGTTATCTCGATGTCTAGGTAGCGAGCTGTTCAGCTATTGCCCAAGAAATAGGACAACTGATCTTGATTGTTGAGCGTGTCATCTAGAATAAGTAAATAAGACACGGTTCGTACAAAGTCGTGACGTCTCTTAAGACGAGTTAGCAGGTATTGAATTTTACAGCTTATTTCTTCCTGAAGGATTATCAGACGATCATTACTATCCCTAACTGTTTTTATCAGTAAAAATTTTAGAAGAAAATTTTCAACTAAATTCTTCAGTTTGTCTTGATTTCCAGTATTTGAAGGTGATCCAGTGTCAGATTTAATGTTTTGAAAGCTTCCTTGCTCTCGCCTTGCCTCCTAAACTAGAGAGTGTATTCCTCCCACATAAAAATGACAAAAAATGTGCTAATTTTTTTTTTCTTATCTGTTGAGATAAAAATGTTATACATCACAAAAAACATATAACAGTAGTGAGGGAAAGAAGAAAACAAGAGAAAATTTTGTGTTCCTGAACTTTCTTCTTAAGGGACCGTTCAACTCTGAAGGGACCGTCATTTTATTTCTAAGGTCTGATGGGACCGTTCAAGTTTGAAGGGACCGTTGTTTTATTTCCGGGGTTTGAAGGGACCGTTCAACTTTGAAAGGACCGTTTAATTCTGAAGGGACCGTTCAATTTTTTTTGGAGCCTGAAGGGACCGTTCAACTTCCAAGGGACCGTTCAAGTCGAATAGAGCCAAATATTCTGACCAAAATGAGCCAACACTGGTCGTACAAGGTAACTGTCCATTGGGATTTTTTCTTAGGCCCTTTGACTTTCTTGGCTAATTTGATGCTGGTTTTTATTATATTGAAGTACACTCCGGAAACCATACATGTCCAAACTTGGGCCCGGCCCGGCTGAGGGCCGGGCCGAGAAAAAATTTTTAGGGTCCGGGTTCAAAAAATTCGATTTTTCGGAGCCAAAAATTTCAGATTCTTAGCGTACGAAGTAAAAGCAGCTATTCATTTTTTTCAATAAATCATCAATCATCAATCATTGATGTGGGAGCATTACTCGGCAACCGACACTTGGTTGACTTGACTTGAATTCCTGGCTATTGCTAATTATTTACCCAGAATGATGTTGCCTCTATCAATAATTTCGTGAAGTTTGAACTTGCAGGAAAGAGCGACATTGGAAAATGCTCGTCTTAAACAGACAGGTCATGCTATAAGTTTATGGTAATAAAAATTAATAATGAATACATTTTCATTTCAAAAAATTTTCCTAACTATCCACACTTCCGAGCCTAACCGAAACTTGTGGCACATTTGCTTGAGTCGCCCACATGTCATTCGCATTAAACTGGTTTCCTTTGATCAATTCTACTACAAATTCTCGATAAGGCTTGATGATAAAAATCATGCACGCCGTGCTAAGAATTCCATGGATAGCCATTGACAGCATCGCGATGTTGTTGGCGGCTTAAGGACAAACGAATAAACATAGATACCGACAGACAGACACTCACCTTGATTATAATAATTATATCGATCCGCGTACAATGAATAGATAATCGGTCCAGCTACGATTGTCCAAGGGATTGTGAACTTCAATATGTTCATGTAAACAAGAAAGCTGGACATACGGACAAACCTGCACCGTCACATAACCCAGAAATTTCTTCTGCAGTGCTTTGGTGCACTCTGACACTCTTGCATTTTTGACATAATTCAGATGCCATGCAGTATGCCAGTAGAAAAATAAGGACTGGCCCAAGACTATGATTAAACCGCTCGTGATGGAGAGGAATGGAAGGAACTCCCCACCTCTGAGAAGGACCAAGGTACCACGCTCGTAGAATTCGATGGTGGGGCAGGGGATTCTCTGGAATCAGAAATTGGTAGATCTGTGGGTTTGTAGGTATGCTTAGGTGCCTGTCTGGCTGTCCGATTGTCTGTATGTCTGTATATCTGAATATCCCCTCACCTTGAACACGAACTTCCGCAACTCCGATTGATCATCTCCATCCAAATAAAACGGTAAAATATACAAAAACGCGAGAATATAATTCACAACAAAATACACAATCCTAGTCTTTCTATACCTTATCTGCACAGTGATCATTGAAATTTGACTATGACGATTTTCAAGCAACATTATGAAGTTAATAGCGATCACTGAAATAAAAAAATCAGGAAATATGACGGAAGTTGTTTTTCACTCACTTATAATCGAAAACTGACCCATAAACGCCACAATATGAGAGTCCAGTCCGAGTGCTCCAAACGTCCCAAGAGGAATTGCACTGGCACTTGGGAAAAATACCATTGGGGCAGCTAACACGGTAAAGAACACATCGAGATTTGTGCTCCAAGCATGAGCAATTAACAGAGGAGTCTTCATATTTTTCATTTTGTTTGGGGTCACCCGAATGATTACATAGAAGGTGAATACCGATAGAGGAATGGTGAATATAGCAGTGAAGTGATATGCGTTGAGGAGGAATTCAGATGTAGCAAGGTAGGTATAATTGGAGCGGCAGGTTGATGGAAAGTAGTCTGACCAGTATACGGTCATGATGTTGGGTTAGGAGGGTCTGGAATTCGTGAGAGGTTTAGAGGGTAGTTTTTCACTAGAAGAATAAAATCAAGATTGTGAAAATGGTGGTCGCAATTTCGTTACTCCGGTGCTCTAAAACTAGGCGGCCAAGTGGCCCTGTCAAGGCTGACAAATCGGGCCGCGGCCGTTTTTATTTCTCGATTTCTAGGGGGGGGGGGGGGACTTTTTCGATGCACGAAGCAAGATTGTTGAGCGTGAAAAACTGTTTATTCCGGTGAAAAAACGGCCCGGCTTTTGTTATCCGCGGTCTACTTGAAGCAAAAAGCTGCGGCCGGCCCTCTGACAGCCTTGGATGTAAGCTATTATGGTTTCACGTTACGCACAAAGTGGAAATGATGAAATTCAATTTTTCAGCAATTTTTATATTTTCGAAGTGTCCTAGCCACAAATAATCATGGCCTTGCGACACAATAATGTGAAAAAAAATTCAGCCAGTTCCGCACGTGAAAAGTGAAAAGCAGTGTTTGCGTACCTAGCACCAGATCTAACGATAGGTTGTGTTGTTTGAGCACTCTAATCGGAAAATCGAAAAATGTCCGAGGCTAATCTTGTTTCCCGGAATTCCTTCTTGGCCTCCTTCCTCCCCAGCTGCAGATTGGGGTAGTGTTTCTTGTTATAGCCGCATGGAACATTTCATGCGATCTATCCAGTTATAGATCGGTTACACATGTGGTTTGTAGGATACTCAGACATCAATTTGGAGCTCAAAAAAAAGAATGATGTATGAAACTTCAAATAGATGTCTGGTAGTTAGTTATGTACTTCCCGGTTACTCTATATTGAAAATAGATACCTTTAACACCTTTATTAACAAAAAATTTAAAAATAAATCAATCAGAAACACTTCCAATTCTGACAGAAACTTGTGGTGCATTCGCTTGAGTTGCCCATAGTTCATTTGAATTGAACTCATTGTTTCCTTTGACTATATTCAGCACGAATTCTCGATAGGGCTTCATGATGAACAGGGTGCAGGAGGTGCTCAAAAGTCCGTGGATCGCCATGAAGAGCATAGAGAAGTTGTTGAATGCTGGAATGAAAAACGGGATATATGGATGGACAGACAGACAGGAAGACAGGTAGACAGACAGAGAGACAAACAAGGAGTCATGCAGATAGACAGACTGACAAACAGGAAGACAGACAGATAGACACAGACATACGGACAGACCTACCTTGATTGTAATAGTCGTATCGATCAGCATACAAGGAGTAGATAATAGGACCGACTAGAACTGTCCAAGGAATTGTCATCTGGGAAATCAAAATTATTGGATTTTGCATTTTTGATTTTTTGAACGTTGTAGCCTTCCGTGTACTCCACAACATTATAACTTTATGAAACCTTTCTTTCTAGGAAACAAACCTACGTAAGTTGGCACTGTTCCAAAATCGGGGACCGTGTATCAAAATCGGGGACCGAACAATCGGGGACCGAAATATCGGGGACCGAAAAATCGGGGACCGAAAAATCGTGGCCCGAAAAATCGGGGACCGAAAAATCGTGGCCCGAAAAATCGGGGACCGAAAAATCGTGGCCCGAAAAATCGGGGACCGAAAAATCGTGGCCCGAAAAATCGGGGACCCAAATAACGGGGACCGTGTATCAAAATCGGGGACCGAAAAAACGAAATCGGGGACCGAAAAAACGAAATCGGGGACCGAAATATCAAAATCGGGGACCGAAAAAAGAGTAGTGAGTTCAACGATTTTTTTGCAAATTTTTGGATTTTTCCCTATTTTATCACATTTTATGTACGTTATTTGAAGTTTTGGTACGTTATTTGAAGAACGAGCTGATGAGGAGACTCCGAGATGCAGGGTTGCCGGGTGGTATATGGATGCGAATGGCTAGATGTCAGAAGAAGGAGTGGGCTGCTGTAACGACTCCAGCAAGAAATCAGGCTTAAATTGAACTGAACTCTTTTTATCCTGTTCTTTGATATCTGGCTAGATGAATTAAATTAAATTAAATTTGAAGTTTTATTATGTATGTACATATGTATGTAAAACAAGTTGTTACAGTATAAATTATGTGGCTCTGTCTACTTTTGAAGGTATCATGACAACATGGAGGTACGCGGTCAAAATGGAGGAGCCATGGAAAAAAAATCTAACATCCAAACAATCCTCCAGAAGTAATTCTTCTCGCCCTCCAGCTAGAACTTCTTCTAACCAATCAGATCCAATCATCCAGAAGTATTTCTCGGCGCCCCCAGTTAGAACTGAATCTATCCAATCTTCCAGAAGTACCTCTCCCCGTCCTCCAACTCGGAAGCAGTTAATGTCCCTTGTACCTCTTCTACGTCTCCATGGAAGTCGGCGCGACGACAGCGGCACAGCAGCAAAGAAAACGAAAACCGATACCACTTTCCAAGACCAAGCTGTGCCATTTAGATCTGATGGCCGTACTTCCATTTCTTCCCAAGAAGCTTCTTCTCTTCCTGACTCAACTCGTGGAGGCCCGCGAGGTCGTGGAATCGCCCGAGGCCTTGGAAGTGCCCGAAGATGTGATTCCACTCAAAGGACTGGGCAAAATTCTCCTCAGAGGTCTCCACAAAACTCTCGAAGCTCCGGAAGAGGAAACGGGAGAGAAAATGGAAGAGGAAAAGGAAGTGGAAAAGGAAGTGGAGGGTGAAGATTCCAATGTTGTTTTAATTTATTCATTGTTTTTTTATTGTGACCACTTTTTTTCCTTTCGATATAATAAAACTCCAAATAACTGACATAAAATTTGATAAAATCGGAATAAAATTGGCTAGATGAAGTTCTAGCTGGAGGGCGAAAAGAATTACTTCTGGAAGATTGTTTGCATGTTAGATTTTTTTCCATGGCTCCTCCATTTTGACCGCGCACTTCCATGTTGTCTTGATACCTTCCACAGTAGACAGAGCCACATAATTTATACTGTAACCACTTGTTTTACATACATACATACATACATAATGAAACTTCAAATAACGGACATAAATGTGATAAAATCGGGAAAAATCCAAAAATTTGCAAAAAAAACGTTGAAATCACTACTTTTTTTTCGGTCCCCGATTTTGATATTTCGGTATTTTTTCGGTATTTTTTCGGTATTCTTTCGGTCCCCGATTTTTCGGGCCCCGATATTTGGGTCCCCGATTTTTCGGTTCCCGATTTTTCGGGCCACGATTTTTCGGTCCCCGATTTTTCGGGCCACGATTTTTGGGTCCCCGATTTTTCGGTCCCCGATTTTTGGGTCCCCGATTTTTCGGGCCACGATATTTCGGTCCCCGATTTTTCGGTACCCGATTTTGATACACGGTCCCCGATTTTGGAACAGTGCCCGTAAGTTCACAAGAATCAAACAAACCTGCATCGTAACATAACTCAAAAACTTCCTTTGCAACGCCTTGGTGGACTCTGATACATTTGCATTTTTCACATAGTTCAGGTGGTACACGGTATGGATAGAGAAGAACAAGGTCTGGCTCAGAACAATAACAAGGCCACTAGAAATGGATAGGAATGGTAGTAACTCTCCGCCTTTCAGAAGGACAATGGTGTTTTTGTCGTAGAATTCGATGCAAGGGCAGGGGATTCTCTGGAAAAAAGTGGTCAGATGTCTGGATGTCCAGGTGTCTACATCTCAGACTAACTATCGACGTCTTCAATTGGTTTTCTGTCTCTCTATCCGTCTGTCAGTTTGTCTGTATATCCATATGTCCACTCACCTTGAACACAAACTTCCTCAACTCCAACTGATCGTCATCATCCAAATAAAACGGCAAAATATACAAAAACGCGAGTACATAATTCACAACAAAATACACAATCCGTGTCTTCTGACTTGTTATTTGAACGGTGATCATTGCGATTTGACTGTGTCGGTTCTCCAGCAACATGATAAAGTTGATTGACATAACTGAAATCTCTAAAAATTTTTGGATCTCAAATAGGAGTACTTACTGACAATAGAAACCTGCCCTAGGTAAGCCACCCATTTCGGAGCCATCCCAAGTGCTCCGAAAACTCCCAATGGAAGTCCAGCGGCACTCGGGAAGAATGCAAATGGAGCGCCGTAAACCGTAAAACATAAATCTAAATTTGTGCTCCAAAAATGAGCAATGAGTAGTGGGGTCTTCATCATTTTCATTTTCTTTGGGGTCACTCGAATGATCACATAGAATGTGAATATGGATAACGGGATGGTGAAAAGAGCCATGAAGTGATAGGAAGTTCTCATAAAGTCAGCGGAAGTGAAATAGGAATAGTTTTGTCGGCATGAGGATTCCACATAATCAGACCAATAGATGGTCATTTCGGAGGGATAGGGGTCTGAAAATAGGGGAACATTTTTTTTTATAATGAATGGGACTGAAAAATTGAGCTCTAGTAGTCACTTTTGATCAAAAACTTTGAAAATAAATTGTCACCTTGTGCAACAAGCCTGACTAAAAGATCAGCAATCAATTCTGTTTCTTGAGCCGCAAAACGTTTTTCCCTTCTTTTTCTCCTTCAAGGTTCAGCAGGGGGAAATTCAATTATTGCATTTTGTATACTACTCGATTTTCGATAGATTTTTGATAAGTTTCCGTTTCATAAAAAAAAAAGTATGAAGCATTATCAAAGTAGAGATCTGGAATGTGCTAGCTTGATCTGAGATCAAAGGGGAACTTGTCTGCACTATTAAGAATTCTGGGAAATTTGTAAGGTTTGGTTCAAAATTATAAGTTGTCGAGTCGAAAAGGTTTTCATTCCAGGTTGAACATAATATAATATACAATTGTATACAATGAGTTATAAAGAGATACAGACAGAGATAGCGTACCAAGCACGTTTAACTAGCAAGTTGATTCCTTGCCATCAGACGACTATTCTACTGGTCTCACCCCGACGGACAATCTTACTGTACAGTTAAAAATTTTCTGCAAAAAACAAAAAACTCAAAAGTGATGAAAAATAAGAAAATTTGTCGGAGGAAATCCAGGAAATGTTTTCTGACTTTTTGGTTGAAAAATCAGAGTTTGCATTCTAAAAGTATGGTTGATGTCACCTCTAATCAGTTAGATACTGAAAAACATTTTGCAATTTTTCCAAAACTCAGGGCTATAGGTGGGAGGAAGGAGAAGCTGGCGCATTTCCTCGCGAGGATACCGTGGGCTATTGAACACTTTTATTTTGAAAACAGCAAAAAACAATTCAAAGCATTTATTTAATTTGAAATTTCCGCCGCAGCAATAGCCCTAACATTTGTAGACCGTCTTCGATCACTCAAATAACTTGAAGTTGCCATTGACGCCCTCCGATTCTCATCTTCACGTTTTCCAGAAATTATATGTTTTATAAGGTTTCTATAAGGTTGGTAGATCAATAAAGTGCAAATTGTGGATAGAATTCCATGGGTCGCCATTAGAAGCATTGCGTTGTTGTTGTAAGCTGGAAGGGGGAGAATTAGTGAAAGAACTTATTTTTAAAGGTGACGGAACAATGAAGGTACGGGACCTTCTTTTGCATTCTTTGTAAGCGTGTTGCACTCAGAGAATTTCCGGCGCCAGTCCGGCGTGCCGGTACTGTTTCGGCACGTGATCACCACTTCGGTACAGATTTGGCGTTGGAGGAACATGACGGCGCTAGCGCGGTACGAAACGGCTCGGGTTCCGCCGACCACTGAGCCTACTACCGGGCGTTGCACCACTTCGGAATCATTAACCTGCGCTAGTGCCGGAAATTTTTTGAGGCACTACTCGATGTTCATATTACTGTATCACAGAGTTTCCTGTTGCACCACCTTCAAAATAAAACAAATTACCTTGATTATAATAATTATTCCGATCCGCATACAACGAGTACAGCACCGGACCAGATAGAGCAATTAAGGGGATAGAAATTTGTATGGATACATAAACTAACAGTCTTCGTTGCAACGTTTTCACCTCACTTGATATATTTGAATCGGTTATGAAAATCAAGTGGAATAAAGTGTGAAGCAAGAAAAACAAAGTTTGAAGTATAACCAATGATAAGCAGATTGTCACAGAAAGAAATGGAACAAGCTCGCCACCCTTCAGTAGGACATAGGTTTTGGTATCAAAAAACTCAATGGCAGGGCAAGGGATACGCTGGAATTGAATATTTAAAAATCCGGACAAATATACACTACTCACCTTCAGAACAAACTTTCGTAGCTCCATTTGATCTGATTCTTCTAGATAAAATGGCAGGACTGCTGCGAATGCCATAAAATAGTTCAATCCGAAATACACCTGACGAATTCGCATCGACTTGATTTTGAATTTTATCGTTGGGATTTGACTTTGTCGGTTTTCATACAACATCAGGAAACAGATTCCCATCACTGAAGTTCAGAGAAAAACTGTGAGCAGCCCTTAGAAAATTTACTCACATGCTATCGAAACTTGCCCCCAATACGCCTGCCATTTTACTGGCACTCCTAACGATCCAAGAATCCCAAGAGGATTACCTGAAGCACTCGGGAAAAATAGCATAGGCGCCGTGCAAACTGTCATGACCAAATCGAGATTTGTGCTCCAGGCATGAGCAATGAGGAGGGGGGTCTTCATATTTTTCATTCTCGGAGGCGTCACACGAAGGATGGCATAGAAGGTGAATAAGGATAGGGTGACGGAGACAAGGGCGGTGCAGTGATAAGCATTCCGGAGGTAGTCAGTGGTGGAGAAGAAGGAGAAGTTCTGGCGGCATGTGGATTCCACGTAGTCGGGCCACATGGAGCTCATTTTTGATTGAGAGCCAGAGGAAAACAATTTTAGAAAAAAGAAAACTTATAAGTGCGTCGAAGTGCTCATTTTGGAAAACCCAACCTAACATTTATTAGGTAAGTTGTTCAATTCTCAGAACTCAATCAATTTGAGTTGAGTCAAAATCAATATTTTTTGCTGAAGTCATAATTAAATTTTCTGATTCAATTTGTGTCAAAATGTCATTTTGAGCGTTTGAGCCCGATCAGAACATGAAATTAAAAACGAAATTGTCTAGTTTTTTCTCGTTTTCAGAAAAAAGATTTGCAGCTTTTTTTTTTCAGAAGAATCGAAGGTCCAAATTGTTTGAAATTCATTGAAGTATTGGAATTTTTCATGTCCAATTATCCAAATAGAAGTTTTTTTGACTCACGACACGAAACTACAGAAAATAATGCCAAAATCTTCAATAAGAAGTCTCCACAGCTGCCATAACCGCTTTCGGATGTGTAGACCTTCGTCGATCGCCCAAATAACTTGCAGTTGCCATGGAAGTTCTTTGATCCTCGTCTTCTTTTTTTCCAACTATTATTTTTTTGATCAGGTCCCGATAAGGTTGATAAATTAATAAAGTGCAAGTGGTGGATAATATTCCATGGGTGGCCATTAAAAGCATCGCGTTGTTGTTGTAAGCTGGAATTTATTCAATGGGATTTCATATAAGGGAAATGCGCTCTATTGGTAATTTTCTAGAAATCAGAAAAGCGGAAAATGATGGAACATAGCATACGGAGACACTTATCGAGCGCTTAACCGTTGTTGCCTAGCATTCAGAAAAGCGTCTCTAGAGCGCAGTTGCATACCTTACCTTGATTATAATAATTGTTCTGATCAGCATACAACGAGTACAAGATAGGACCTGATAATGCAATCAACGGAATTGAAATTTGTACAGATACATATGCCAGCAACTTCCTTTGTAGTGATTTCGCAGTATCCGATATATTGGTATTCCGAATAAAAAGCAGATGAAACAAAGTATGAATCAAGAAAAACAGAGTTTGAAATATCACGAGCGCCATGGAAACTGACACAGAAATGAACGGAACTACTTCTCCGCCTTTCAATAAGACATAAGTTTTCAAATCATAAAACTCTATGATTGGACATGGGATCCTCTTCAAAACGAACTTCCTCAACTCCATCTGATCCGTATCTTCCAGATAAAATGGTAAATATACAGTGAATGCCAACAAAAAGTTTAGTCCAAAATACACCTGACGCACTCTCATCGACTTGATTTTAAATTTTATCGTTGGAATTTGACTCTGTCGGTTTTCAAATAATATCACAAAGCATAAACCCATACCTGAACTGATATTGTCGTTTTATAGAGAAGTTTATTCTAAAAATTTGTGCTCAAACTCACAATGAACCGAGACTTGACCCCAGAATGCCTGCCATTTCACAGGAACCCCTAGCGACCCAAGGATCCCTAGAGGAATCCCTGAAGCACTAGGGAAAAACGCCATTGGAGCAGAGTACACGGTAAGCATCAGGTCTAAATTTGTGCTTATGGCATGGGTAATGAGTAATGGTGTCTTCATATTTTTCATTCTTGGAGGGGTCACACGGAGAATGGCATAGAAAGTGAATAAGGATAGGGTGACGGAGACAAGGGCGGTGCAATGATAAGCATTTCGAAGGTAGTCAGTGGTCGAGAAGAAGGAGTAATTCTGACGGCATGTGGATTCCACGTAGTCTGGCCACGTGGCATTCATAATCTGGGGAATAGAGGATTGGGAGGTCTGACAAGGATGGAAAAGAAGAAACAGGGGCAAAATATCCGAGAATCCCAGAAAATGGAAAAAAAAATATTTCGGACACTGGTAATTGCTAAAAAATAGCCAAGATAAAACTCTGATGGAAAGCAATCAAAAATTTGAATGAAAATCTGAAAAAACTGAACAACTTCATTCAAAACAAATCAATAGTTTCTCCTATGAAGTCATAGACTTGCCCCTGGCATACACTCACTTCTCTAACATATGCAATTAGCCAGTCTAAAACGGAAAATTGGTCTATGACAAATTTCTTCTTGAAGTATCTCAAAACACCAAAAAAAAATAGAGTTTTCATTTCATAGGCTTCCACGGTACAAACACTTCTCAATCAGAATTGAGTTTGGGCTGGTCACAGCTGTGAAACGGCAACTCTTGTTACATGTGGCAATTATTTTTTTCGATTAGACTTTTGATAAAAATTTGAAATTCTCTGAATTCATTTCAGACACCCTTCAGATTCAAAAAAATTTGTATATAATTATAGTAAAAATTGAATTTGTGAAATTGTTTCATTGATTTTTTTCGAACTTGCAGTAGCACTGTATGTTCCGAGCAACATATCTCGATTGCATTTAGAGCGATAAGAAAATTTTCAATTGATGAAAAATTAAGAATGTATTAGTCAACACTTCTCTGGTGAAATATTTATGCGTTTTGCGGTGATTGTTTTTTTTTTCATTTTAAATTTTTTTATAAAGCTCCATAAAAATAAAATAAAAACAAAACTGAAATTATAATTGGCACAGTTCCAGAGGAGCTTGTAGTGGTTTCCACATGTCTAGGCGTTGTACCGGTGTTAGTTCCTTCTGAAAACAAGAATCCTTGACAAATTTTATTCAAAATTTAACTGACGCTGAACAAAATACTGCACATAAAACTGTCCTGTTGTTCCATCACTCGATGAGATTTGAAAGGTTTGTCCGATTGCTGGTGCACTCCATGGCATAATAAAATCATTCGGTGTGGAGGAGAACTCATGGTGGGAGTCTCCGTCATACTCTCCTATTTTTACTTTTCCACCGGCGGGGAGGGATCCAACGATCTGAAATTTAGAGCGTTTTCTATTAATGGTCGAGTGAAAGGAATACGGTAGATTTTCGAAATGGGGCCTGAAACCTTTTATGGACGTACTTCCTGGCCCTTGTAGCTCTGATAGCGCGATTGGCAATTTTCCAGGCAGCCTAGAGGTATCTACATCTAAAATGTAGGGTTGCAACTCACATTTGCTCCAGTCATTCCCGTAAATCTGGCATCTCTAAGTGTGTTAACCGTTACAGTACTATCGTTTTTCCCGTGTCCCTTCATATAAAATCCTGTTGTTGTATACGCATTGGTTGTGGTTCCGTCGATAGAATCTGCATTCATTTTCATTCATTTTTATTATTTCCCTATTTCACTTACAATATCCCGGCTCAATTCTGAAATTGACTCCTCCTTTAACAGTCTTCAAGTAGAATGCAACCATCATCAATGAGAATTTCTCAACGTTATGGAAAAATGTATCGACAGTAGTAGTTGGCATGGGATTGGAAAAGATTTGGGAGTTCTGAGGCTCCATGGTGTCTAGTGGGAATCCAGAGTAAAGATAGGCAGATGAAGTGGGCTCTTGTTCCCATTGGCTGATGATAGAAGATCTGTTGGGTTGGGTGTTTAGAAAGAGAGTTGTAGTGGGGACGTTTCCAAACTGTTGGAGGTTGATGTTATGGGCGGTGGAGATGTCGACAACGTGGAAGTTATCTGAGAAACGATTCGGGTTAATGAAACCCAGTTGAGGGACTCACTATTCTTTAATTGGTTGGTGCTACTCAGAAACATCACTCCCTGGAGGATACTCATAACTTGATCACCTAGAGCCGTGGTCAGATAGGCTGACTTTTCAACTGTATAGACTTGAAGTTCTCCTGAGGTTGGGAGAACTGTTCGGAGTCGCAATTCGTTCAGTCTGTAGAAAAAAAACCGTGTAGAGTATAGGTTGGCAATCAACTTATTTCGTAGTTAATGGTCCCCCCCCCCCCTGTCCCGCCCCTTTCCAAGACACTCACGAAATTTGAGTCCCATCCGCATTCACCACATAGATATTCGATAATAAGTTGGCTACATCCGATCTAGCTGATACATAAATTCCATATGGTGCATCAGCGTTCAGAGGATTTTTCACATTTCCTCCTTTGAAATATCTCAAACTGAGCAATTGTTGTCCGAACGCTACAGAAATCAAAAGAGAAAATACTACAAAATGCATTTTTCAGGTTCCAAAATCGATGAGCTGTTACGCTCTTTTATACACATGATATCAATGAAAAATGATTAGAGGTGAGGGGTGTGGTATCAGGAAAAGTGATAAGAGAGTAAAGAGACAGAGAGTTGGTCAGAGAATGTGTCATGTTCCAAATGATGATTTTTTTTCAGGTTGGATGGAAATGAGTAAGGGATTAGAAACAAAATATTTCAAAATAATGAGAAAAAATTCCCAGACCCTTTTCAAGAATGTAAAAACGTGTTCAACTATACAAATATTCTCTTTATTTGAAACATTTTTTTCGTTAAAAAACTTTTTGATAGCTCTGAAGACAATTTCATAATATCGTGTTTGAAAAGTTTTTATGGTAACAGGAAAAATCAAAGCTAATAAAAAAAACAAAAATATCACTATTAGATTGGCGAAAGCCTAATGAAACTGGTCAGAGCCACCAGCGACAGGAAGTCGAATAGTCCCAGAAGGTTTTGTGATTGTTTACACATTTCCTGTAGTGATAACACCAACAAAAGTAGTTGGAAGAATGGTAGTTGGTGAAGCGGTGGACGAGCTACCAGGTATCAACACAAACTCAAATTGGATTTCTACCATGGGTACTCAACCTGATATTTTCATAGTTATCCATGGAATCAATTATGCTATCAAATCAGAGGACTACGTTTTAGACTTGAACTTGAAGAACGGTCAATGTGCACTGCCTTTTTTTGGAACGACTCATGACCCTGCTTGGATTCTCGGTGATGCTTTTTTGAGAAGCTATTGTCACACTTTGGATTTTGGGAAAAGAAGAATCGGATTGGCGAAATTGATTCATGGGAAATAATATTTTGTTTTTGGAGTAATAAACATTTTATTCTATAAAGTTTCAAAAACAAAAGTCTGTTCAATACGGAGTGAATTCTACTCCTCCAGGAGTATTCGGTAATATCACGGATTGAATTTATCTGGATTTTCGAATACTCCCTGATTAACAAGGAGTGCACCCAGTTGAGCTGCCATTAGTGTCCCCAAATGTGATCCTTGAAAAAAATGGCTTCGAAGTTGATCCTTCAAAAATTTACATTCAAAATTGAATTTGTTGATGAAATTCTGCAAGTGATAAGGAGTTGGCGGTCGATCCTTGAGGGATACGTCTCTCTAGTGATTTTAGACGACGCCTATAAATTCTTCACGGATGTTCAGAATGATTTCAGGATGAGCCACAAGTTTCATAAACCAAACGTAAAGGGTTGTTGCAGTTGTTTTTTGACCAGCTAGCCAGAGATCTTGAAGGACGACTTTGAGGTATTCCATGCTGGAACTCTTTTACGTTTGTCAGGAATGTCGCTTTCACTAATCTATAACTTGGATGCTCTCCATTTTCCATCACTTTCTCTGCTCTCATTTCATTCAGAAAATCATCCACAAAATCTATTGGCTCATCCGAATTTATCTCATATTTGATCTCTTCTAGAAGGGTCTGTCGGTGCACAGCTTCTATTGAAGCTGTGCCCATTTCGTTTTTCATTAGTCCATAGTCAGTTTGTATCTTCCTGCGGAGAACGATTGCAGGATCTTCACTCGCACCGTTATATCAAACAAATGAAATGTCTCTCCAGCAGCATCGAAAGGTTTTCTGATAGTGAGAAACTCTGCTTTTTGACTTTTATCGAATTGTTCTCCCACCAATAGAGAATGTATTACACTTCCAACTGTCAGATTGGAAATGTCTACAGAGACGATTGTTTGACTAGTTTTAGAGATCTCGATGTCAATTTCCGAGCATCTGAGCATTTATTTTTCCCAATTTCAAATATACCTTCCTTTCAGTTCATTCATAATCTTGATTTCAATCTGAAAAATTCCAACTCCCAACAAATGCTCTAATAATAAACTCTTTCATCTTTTTTTTTTCTTTTGGTGGCTCGCAACTTTTATATTTATATTTCAAAAATATGAATTCGGAAGTAAAATTTGGTGGATGTAAGGCCCGTTGGAAATGAGACCAGATGTGGAAGTTGAAGCAGGAGAAATGTTGAGAACAGGTGAGTTGGAAGAAAATTAAATAGGAAAATTTGGCTCTATTCGACTTGAACGGTCCCTTGGAAGTTGAACGGTCCCTTCAGAGTTGAACGGTCCCTTAAGGAGAAATTTCAGGAACACAAAATGTTCTTTTGTTTTCTTATTCCCCTCACTACTGTTCGATGTTTTTTGTGATGTATAACATTTTTATCTCAACAGATAGGAAAAGAAAATTAGCAAATTGTTTGTCAATTATATGTGGGAGGAATACATTCTCGAGTTTATGAGGCAAAGCGAGAGCAAGGAAGCTTTCAAAACATCAAACCTGAAATTGGATCACCTTCAAACAAGGCTGTCAAAACCCACGGCCGGCCGTAGCCGCGGCCGACCGCGGCCCTTTTTTTAAAATTCCAAAAAAGCCGCGGCCGGCCGCGGCCCTAGTTTTAAAAGTTGCTGATTTCGACCAGAAAAGTTCACTCTTGGGTAAAAAAATGAGCTCTGACCGTTTTCAAACTCCATTTTGAACCAAATAACATGAATAAACTCGAAATTTTTTGAATTTTTTCTTGAAATTTTTTGTTGAAATTTCAGCGAAAGAAGCACCAATTAAGTTTTTTTTGTTGCATTATGATACTAGACAGTTCACAGAACATAATATCTTGCTGAAAAAACTGCATTCGAAAAAACGAGATTTTCTCGGATTTTAAAATTCTGCCAATTTTGGATTATTTCTGGTCAAAATATGCCTGAACTTCATGATTAATAAGAAAAAAGTTATAAAGATCATCTTTCTGCTTCATTTCTGATAATTTTCCCTGCTCTCTTGAAAAATGCAAAAAGCCGCGGCCTGCCGCGGCGGCGGCTTTTTTGGAATTTTAGAAAAAGGGCCGCGGCCGGCCGTCTGACAGCCTTGCCTTCAAATACTGGAAATCAAAACAAAACTGAAGAATTTAGTTGAAAAATTTCTTCTACAATTATTGTACTGATAAGAATAGTTACGGATTGTAATGATCGTCGAACAACAATGAGAGAAAGAAAAAAAGTGAAAAATGTTATTCTTGTATATTCTTCTCAGGGGACCGTCATTTTTTTCCGGGGTCTAAAGGGACCGTTCAACTTTGAAGGGACCGTTTAATTCTGAAGGGACCGTCATTTTATTTCTGAGGTCTGAAAAGACCGGTTAAACTTTCCAAGGGAACCGTTCAAGTCGGATAGAGCATTTTATCGACACGCTTTCAGTTTTTGTCGACACGCTTCAGTTTTTTTTTTTTTTTAAATTTTATCGACACGCTTTCAGTTTTGAATGTAAACAAGGATCAACTTCAAAGCATTCTTTTCACGATCACATTTTGGGACACTATAGCAGCTCACTGGTGCACTCTTTGTTAATCAGAGTATTCGAAATTCAGATAAATTCGATCGGAGAGATACTTAAGA
>GL380575.1:33209-45750 GCA_000143925.2 Caenorhabditis brenneri
ACCGGAATATTAAAATTAATTCTGCCAAAACCCTACAAAGCTGGCCACAATTAGCAATAGCAAAATTTGAAATGTCCTAGAAGATTTGGTGGTTGTTTCAACATTTCCTGTAGTGGTACTGCCAGGTAGCGTTGTGGGTTTCATAGTGTTTGTCGTAGCAATCGCTAATGTAGTTGCTAAAAAAATAATTTTGTACGTTGTTTTCAATTTGATCGGCTTAGAAAATTATATTTGACCTACCTGACTTGCTACTTGTTACAACATTCTGTGTAGTGCTTGCTACAAAAGTTGTGGAAGCAGTAGTAGTAG
The DNA here is from genome assembly GCA_000143925.2 of Caenorhabditis brenneri. Classification (NCBI taxonomy): domain Eukaryota; kingdom Metazoa; phylum Nematoda; class Chromadorea; order Rhabditida; family Rhabditidae; genus Caenorhabditis; species Caenorhabditis brenneri. The sequence continues at coordinate 33,519 of GL380575.1, forward strand.
TGACAGCAGCGCTACTAGTGGTCGTAGCCATCGAACTGGTCTCAGGGATCAACTGTCCTTCTGGAAAAAAACTCAACTTTAAAGCTTCCGATTGACGGCTGAGGGCAGACCAATTGAGCTATCCGCTGCCTTTACTCTGACAGCCCTGCCTGTCTATACTCACGTCTAACAAAGTACTGCACAAAATACTCTCCACCTTCCGAATTTATCGAATTAATTGTTATATTCTGACCGATATGATTGGTAGTCCATCCATTGATAACTCTTTGTGGAGGAACGGTGATACTACGGTTGTCATCACCATCATTCTCAGCAACTATCACTTTTCCAAGTGGATTCGGAAGTGATCCAACAACATTGGCACCAGTTGTTCCATTGAATCTAGTGTCTCTTACCCCGAGAACGGTCACATTTTTGGGAACTTGGTCCTTGGATTTCATGTAGAAACCAGTGGAAGAGTATCCTGTGGTAGTGTAGGTGTTGAGATCAGAGTAATAAGGTTGAATAACAAAATAGAAGTCATCAGTGGTCTTGAAGTAGAAAGCACCAAGACTAACAGAGAACTTTTCAACGATTTCCATTTTTCTGTAACAAAATCAAACTTCTAGGATAAGTTCTTCCCCTCAGAAACTGTCAAAAACTCACATTTCTTCATTATAAGCTCCTTGGATCGGGTTAGAAAAGATTTGAGTTGAATCCTGTTCATCATCGTCTGTTGGAATTCCTTTGTACATTTTCACCACAGATGTCGGACTTTGACGCCAGGTGCTCAAAGTAGAGCTTTGAGCAGGAGTCATTTGACTGTTAGTGTTAAGGAAGACCATTGTGCAAGGATCACAGATTAGGAGGGAGGTTCGGATGATTTGGGATCGATCCACATCGAATACTCTGAAGAATCCGCCTGAAAATATGAATTTTTTCGACTCTTATCCGAAACCCGGGTATTTATTTCTTTTTCGGGACCCATGGAAATACCAGGGACCCATGGAAATACCAGGGACCCATGGAAATACGCGGGATCTATGGAAATACGAAAAAGACATAAATACCCGGGTTTCGGATAAGAGCCATTTTTTCTTTACTTTGGGGAAATTCAGTCGGTAGTTTTTTGGTAGTTTTGAGCGAACGAGAGGGGGGGGGGAACAAATTTTTAAAAGTATTGTCTTGATAATTACATTTTTTCCGATTTGCGACGCGGTCTACAGTTTGGCTCTTCCTTGGCGCCTTTTGGAAACCCTGATCCTTCAAAAACTGATAATGTGAATCTACGAAATTGTAGTCGAAAAAGGGAAAACGCAATTTTTGGACTGGAATTTCTAGTTTCCTATTTTTCGTTACATTTTTTTGATACAACCCTTTTGGAAATGTTTACTATTCGATAGACAATGTTTTCCTTTATAATTTTTTAAGTTCACATCTCTAGTTTGGCTGGCTCTGATCTCAGATAGCCTCCAAATTCTCCGGAACAGAGAACATCTAACCCCTCCATAACTTCAAAACTCACTTTTCCCCTGCTTCTCTGTGGTAATATAAATGAATCCTTCCAGTGCTGCCATTTGAGTATCCGCTAAACTTGAAAACAGATAAGCCTGTGACTGAATCTCCATTGGTGTCAAAAGACCAGATGTATTGGATGCCTTGTTATGCTTCAGTTGCTCCAAGCTACAAAAATCTCAATTTTTAACCTTGAACGAACATCTCTAAGTTACCTCATCATTTGATTATTGTCAGTCTTCACGAATATCTGATTCAACACTATACTCGTATCCATATGTGCCGAGACATACAAGGAATATGGTGGGGTCGCATTTATTTTATTTATAATTCCTCCCAAAAAAGTGTTGAGGGGAATTATTTGTTGTGAAAAAACAAATTGGAATAAGGTAGTTGCAACGAAAAATAAGAGAAACATTTTGAGTGAAACTAGAACATGCGGTTTGGAAAAGAAAACTTATGGAGACTGATATAAAGGGAGGGAGTGATTGATAAGAATGTGAGTCAGTGAGTCAGCTAGACGCACAATTTTAGTATTTTGAAATCTAGAAAACGAGGAAGATAATGTCAAAAAGGATGATATTATTGGACCAGGTAAAATGGGGTCTTGTGAATTGTTTCCAAACGTTTTCAGCCAAACCTTTAATAGTATATAACATTTATTACCAAAAAAAAAAAACAAATATATACATCAATGTTATAATTCCTTATTGTCCGACACTTTATTCCATCTGCACCCGCGATTGTGTTTTTAATCCGAACAAGTTGAAATCGGTAGAACTGCTCGGGCTCATGATTGGTTTAGTCTATAAAATCTGAGGTATTGCGAACCACTTATATACAAACCTTTTGAAATATGGTGAACGGTATGCATCACAGCTTACGGTAAATAAGGTATTTTGCTCAAAATCTCCTATACCGCCACTTTCCAAGACACTTACAAAGTTTGAGTACTATCCGCATTCACCACTTAGATACTCGATAATAAGTTGGATGCATCCAAGCTAGCTGATTCATGAATCCCATTCGGTGCATCGGCTTTCAAAGAATTTTTTACATTCCTTCCTTTGAAACAATTCAAATAGACTGACGAGACTGAGAGTTTTTAGAAAATTGGCTGTTTAAAAATTTTTGATAGCTCTGAAGAAAAACTAGATATCAAGTTTTACGAATTTTACGAAAACAGAATAAGGTCAAACCAAATTTTAAAAAATCAAAAAAGTAATTTTTAACTTGGTAGAACACCAGCAGAAGTGGTCTGAGCATTGATGGTAGTACTTGGAGCAGCGGTGGACGAGCTACCAGGAGACGTTGTAGGTGTCATAGTCTTCGTCTCAGAAATCGCTGATGTTGTTGCTAAAAAATCATTTTTTACGTTGTCTTCAATTCAGTTTTCTCAGAAAATTATATTTGACCTACCTGGCTTAGTACTTGTTACGACATTTTGTGTAGTGCTTGGTGCAGAAGTTGTAGTAGCAGTAGTAGTGGTGACAGCAGCACTACTAGTGGACGGAGCAATCGTACTGATCTCAGTGATCAGCTGCCCTTCTGAAAAATTCTGATTCCAAAATGCTCACTTTCGAAGCTGTCGGACTACGGCCGAGAAGGGATATCTGCTGCTTTTACTCAGACAACCGAGCCTGTCTTATAACTCACGTCTAACAAAATACTGCACATAATACTGTCCATCTCTCACATTTGTAGATGAAATTTGAAAAGTTTGTCCGATAGCTGGCGCGCTCCATTCAACTATCGGCCCACCATCTAATGGAGTAGAGAATTTATTGTGATAAAGACCATCAAACTCCTCAACTGTGACTTTTCCATCAGTGGGTAAGCTTCCGATAATCTAAAAAAAAATATATTTCGTGGCCTTGCCCACCAACTCACATTTGTTCCAACCGATCCCAAATACTGTTTATCCCTCATTGTATTGATTACAGTAATTTCATCTAATTCTCCAAGTTGATTCATGTAAAAGCCAGTTGTATTGAAGGCAGTTGTAGTGGTTCTATCGACATTGTCTGTAATTTTTTTGATCTTTTTGGAAAAATTTCTTTTAAAAAAACCTACAATATCCAGGTTCAATTTTGAATTTTGGACTGCCATTGAAAGTTTTCAGATAGAACGCAACCGTGATCAATGAGAACTTCTCAACATTTGAGAAGAATCCTTCATAGGCTTCATGCATTGGATTAGAAAAGATTTGAGTGTTCGGTGCTTCTACATTGTCCGTGGGGAGCCCTGGGTACATGAAGGCCGATACAGAAGAGGGTTGAGTCCATTGGCTGAGGATGGAGGACTGATATGGGTAGCTTCCCATATTGGTGTTTAAGAAGAGAATGGTCGAGTTGATTGCTCCGAGTTCTTGGTAATCGACTGTTTGTGGGATAGATACATCGATGACGTGGAAGTCAACTGGAAGAAATTTCAAATTCTGAGCTCCAAGTTTTTTGGCAGCCTGATGTCCAATTTCAAAACTACTGTCAAAAAATGAAATAGCATCGAAAATTTCGGCTCTTTCCGGTTTTAGTGGTCCAATGGGCAAATCGATGGTCCCATAGGACCAGCTGGTCCCAAAAAAGCACAATAGTCCCATAACAAAAAGGCTGGTCCCATGAAGACTGGTCCCAACACGACTGGTCCCATAAATAGAGTGAGAGTCCCACTATGGGACCTCTGGTCCCATCTTCACTTACTTTTTTGAGGGCAGTATTTTACAAAAGACATAAAAAAATTTGTCGTCTCTTTGGGCTCTTATCCGTTTGGGCACATAAAACCTAAGCCTTTGGCAGAGACGGATACCATGTTCTGTGACTTGAGGTATGTATTTCCTAAGCCTGTTTTCATAATAAGGTTTTACGCTTGTAAATTAAGAATGAAAAGTGAATTTTAAATGTTGTATGATTTTTGGAAAAAGTTATGTCGTGTCTTTTGTTATGTTTTATAAATGCTGGCCCAATTAATTCATTATTTGAAAGCGCTACAACACGACCATTTAACCAGGCTTAGGAAACACATGGCCAAGGCGACTAGATTTTGAGCACAAAGTCAGAAACTTTGTCCTCCTCAAAAACTTCCACTCAACTGAACTATCCTAGGTCACCAGTCTCTAAACTTCAAAAAAGGGAAAAAATTGATAGTGAGATATAATTGGAACGAGTATAAATACTTTCATGCAACTCTTCTTATTTGCAAAATATCAAATGCTTGAAAGCGAAGGTCCTAAAAACGGAGTCCCAGAAATGTTTTCCTTCTTTTACGCTACAGAATATGGGACCACTGGTCGCAACATTGGACCACCGGTCCCACTATGGGACCGTGATTTTATTGATGGGACCTCTCGGGACCAGCTGGTCCCATATGGGACCTTGCGTTCCTCCCTTGGGACCATTATTTCCGACTTGGGACCAGTGTTTCCACCATGGGACCAGCGATTTGCCCATTGGACCACTAAAACCGGAAAGAGCCAAAATTTCTAAAACAGTATGACATGTTTGATGGCTTTGATGGCAGCTAGAGCTTTGTGTTAGTATAAATTTCGTGTCATTCTATTAAAGACTGTCCCATCAAAAATTCCAAGACCACTTACTGTCATTCAACTGATTTGGAGAACACAAAAACATGACTCCAGTGAGCTCCTTCATTTGTTCATCAGTCAAATTCGTAGTCACATATGTAGAGAGGCTCACAACGTGTGGTTCCAGCTCTCCAGACTCTCCGAACGCTTTTTGGTTTTTCAGTTTTTCTAGACTGTAAAAAATAATTTTTTAAACTTTCTAGACCTAGAACCCAGAAAAAAAACTCACGTCACAACCTCTCCATTCTCCTGCACCACCGAAATATTCTGGAGTAAAAATCCAGAATCTGACATTGCCGAAACAAAAATTCCATATTCCTTCCCTCCATTTAGCTGATTTTTCACGTTCCCACCTTCGAAGGAGCTCAAGTTTATCAATTGTTGACACGTGGCAGATGAAATTAGTAGAAGGAATAAAAAACTCATTTTTCTGTGTCAAAAAATTCAAATATAGGGAGAATGAATTTTCTAGCTGACTATCTGAATAAATTGGTTTGAAAAATCATCTTTTCGTGGGTCTAAATAGCAGAAAAAGGAGAGATAAGGAGAGTCAAATTAAATTATCAATTTGTGTCGATGGATGACAAATTGAACTCATTGTTTTAATGATTCTAACAAGTTTTGATTTCTATGAAACGCGTGGGTGTGTAGAAGACTTTGAACTGCATGATGTGGTGAATGCAGTCGGTTCACCATACTTTAAAATAAGACAAAGATGGTTGCCATCACCCGGCAAACGCTTTTCCAAAAAATTATTTATAATGAATTTAGTGAAAATTCCTTACGTGTTTTGAGCGAATAAGAGCCGAGCTTGCAAATTGTCACTCAAAAAACGAATTTTGATATCAACAAAGACTGTCAGACGGCCGATCGCGGCCTAAGGCCTTCTGCCATTAGTCAGCCGCTGATAACAAAACCGGGCCGTCTTTTTACCAGAATACACAATTTTGGATACTTTACAAAGCCGCCTCTGTTTATTTCCTGGAACGAAAATGGGATACGGCGTCAAAACCCCTGGAACACTAACCAACAATTCAAATAATTTATTAATGAAAGCACCAGATCAGGAACAAAGAAATAATATGCAACTTTGTTCAAACTACAAAAGCCAAACAAAACAAAGCATCAAACAAATGAAAATCTGAACTGCATCAGAGGATTTAGTAGTTGTCTCCACGTGTCCAGGTACCGTTGGATTAGGTCCTGGTTCTGCCGTTGATTGTCGGCCAGGGAGCACAGTTGTTCCAGTGCCTACGGGACCTTCTGGAATGAATTCAATTTTTTAAGTTTTTGTAGAAACCCCAGTTTCTGGAGTTTCGGCGACTGGAAGCCGAACATTATCGGTGCAGTTAAGCCAAGAAGGTCTCAAAACCAGGAATAACGTAGTTTTCTCTCAGAAGGCAACAAAAAAGGTTCAAATAAATAATTTATTAATGAAAGCACCAGATCGGGAACAAAAATATAATATGCAACTTCAAACTACAAAAGGCCAACAAGACCAAGCATCAAGCAAATAAAAACTTGAACTGCACCAGAGGATTTAGTGGTGGTCTCCACGTGTCCAGGTACTGTTGGATATGGTCCTGGTCCTGCTGTAGTTTGCCGACCAGGAAGCACAGTTGTTCCCGTGCCGATTGGGCCTTGAACTGTGAAATACTGCACGAAATACTGCCCATCGTTTCCTCCATCCGACGAAATTTGGAAGTTCTCCCCGATAAATGGAATATTCCATGGGGAGAAGAAAGGATTGGCAACGGAAGATTCTTCCCATTTGGAGGCTCCATCGTAGACTCCATAAGTGACTTTCTTACCAGTTGGAAGGCTTCCAAGCATCTAAAAAAAATATCAAATTTCGAAAAAAAATATTTCAGATTTAAGAAATTTACTTACATTCATTCCAGAAGTTCCAGAATATTGCTTATCTCTTTTGCAATGTACTGTGTAGAGACTGTCAGTTTGTCCCTTGGCTTTCATGTAAAATCCTGTCGTTGTATACTGAGAAGTGGTGGTTCCTTGGGCGGTGTCTGAAAATCAGAATCAAAGTTTTTCATCGAAATACTCACTTCAAAACTCACAATATCCTGGCTCAATTCTGAATCCAGGTGCTCCTTTAGTAGTTTTCATGTAAAAAGCTCCTAAACTCAAAGCAAACTTCTCCACAGTTGAGAAGAACTGGGTCTTCGAATTGGTGGTTACCACTGGATTAGAGAAGATTTGATAGATGTTACTCTCAGCGACATCAGTTGGGGCTCCTTGATAGATATAGGCCGTTGTGCTCTGGTCTTGGGTCCAAGAGCTGATGATAGATGATTGGTATGGATTGGTGTTCATGTGAGTGTTGAGGAAGAAGAATGTCATGTCACCCTGGGTGAGTTTCGGGAAGGTTTGGGCCGCGGAGATGTCGATGACGTAGAAGTTTTCTGGAATTTTGGAGGGTTTTTATAGCTGGTTTTCAGTGAGGCAGTCGCTATGGAAAATTAAAATATAAGGTTTGGATTATGTATAATGTGACGGTCGGCCACGGCCTTTCACGGCCGGACTTGTTCACAGGTCGCGTAGGCCGCGATCGCTGTTCTGACAGCCTTAGGGTAACAACGCTTTCCAGGCCAAGCGGTTCTGGTGATCTGCCAGGCATGCTTTCTACCGTCTAATTTTGTTTGCAACTCACGATTATTCAACTGAGCGGTTGAACTGATGAACATCACTCCATGAAGAGTTCTCAAGTCATTCGTTGTCAAAGTAGTGGTCAAATAGGCATTATCCTTCACGACAAATGGCTGAAGTTGTCCAGAATTTTGGAAAAATTTGTAGTTTTTCAGGTCGTAAAGCCTGAAAAAGAAGGATATGATGACGGAGAGTTCGGGGGTTGACTAGGGGTTTAGTTGTGACCAATTGTGTCAAAATCAAGGGAGCGTTCGAACTTAGGACTTACGTCTCTGTCAACACCGACAGTATATATGAACGTCCTGGGATTTTGACAGCTCAGCAGGTAAGTTTCAAGTCAATACAGCACCCCTATCATGCTCAGATGCCCTATAACTCACGATTTCTTTGTTCCGTCCCCAGTGGTCACAAAAATGCTCTGAAGTGCCGCCGTTGAGTCCGAGTACGCCGAGACATAGATCGCATACGGTGCGTTTCCAGGAATCAAATTGTTCTGACCCCCTCCGGTGAAGGTGTTCAAATTGACCAATTGTTGAGAGACAGCTCCAGAAAACAGAGCGAATAAAATGAAGAAATTCATTTCTTTTTTGGAGACAGTGTCAAAAGACACAATGAAAAGCTACAATTCCAATTGTCCTTTTATAGGATGTCTCGGTGCAAATGATCACTTGTAATGGGTGGGTTGGTGGGAGGGCGTGGTGATGTAAGTGGAAGAGATAAGCCGGGGGAAAATGATAAGCAAATAAGGAAATGGACGAAAAAAGAAGAAGTTACTCAGAAAATGGTATGTGTGTCATTATGCTCAATAATCGGTTTTATGATCGGTTCATGTACTGATTGTAGCAGGTCGGGGGAATTGTGGGCGGAAGCGTTTAGGTGTAGGCTTAGGTGTAGTTTAGGTAATTACAGTAACCTTACAGTATCTGACAAGTTGGTAGGTGCCTCTGGTGGGTTTGAAGTTAGGGCCGACACAAAGTACTACCGGCTGCGTTGCACGCTCCGTAACGCGCACCGCTCAAGGGTGTCAGACGGCCGGACGCGGCTTGCGGCAATAATAGACCGAGGATAATTCAATCAGGCGCCCTCTTGCCAAAATGTATAGTTCATCATGCTCCACGAGGCCTCCTCAGACATCGATAGCATCCCACTGCTAAGAAGCTTAATAAAAAAGGGCCGCGGCTGTAAAAGGCCCAATTTAGAACGGATCTGCTTGCCGGCTCTAACCTTCCCAACACCCACCGTAACCTTCAGATGACACACTCATCAGGTTCCAAAGATCCAGGTCATTTGGTGACTCAACCTCTTGAACTTTTCCTCAATGACTCATTCATTTTTTCCAGGTGCCGCTTTTTCAACCTCGCTGTCAGAAAAACGGACAGTTCACGTGCATCTCGCACTTTTTCCTTTTCCCTAAAAACGTGTTTTCTGCAATCTTTTTGATGTCATTTTGGATTTTTGAACTTCTTCTTCTTCACACCTCCCTCCCGATTATTTCTTATCAGATGCAGGAAGAGAGGGAGACACACGCCATAAAATTGAACTCGGCAAACTTTTTGAGCATCTCAACATTTTTTCTTTGACATGGATCATTTATTCTGCGAATCGTGGAAGTTTCAAGAAACATTTTCATCATAAAAAGTGGAATTATGAAAAGTACTACGGTATTTTCTGCAAAATAAAATATTGAATGAAGAATTCTCCACCAAACGATTCCACAGAAGAAAACGACAAGTTTTCCCTAATTGAATGATCTATGAATTGATATACTATCTCCTTATTGGCCGATGTAGGGTTGAAAGAGCCCCAATGTAGAATAATTTCCCCTTCATCCGTCGGCATCATGCCATATAAAATTGCTCCGGTTAAACCGTTGTATTTTTTGTTGTTCAAAATGGTTACTGTAACATCTCTCGGCTGTTCAGTTTTTGTTTTCATATAGAATCCTGTCGTGTTATACGCAACTGTTTGGTGGCCATCGAGGTTGTAATAAGTTGGTCTGATGTGGAAAAATATCTCATTGGTGGCTTTAATGTAGAAAATCGGAAAGCTCAATGAGAATTTTTCAACGTTCGGGAAGAAGAAACTGAAACAAAAATTTTAAAAAAATCGTACTTGTAAATCTTACATTTTTGAATCTCCACGTTTTGGATCCCATACAATTGGATTCGAAAACAAGTGTGACCCGTAGAATCGTTTTCGATTTCCTGGTATTCCTCGATAAATGTTCACAACTGAATCGTTCTGTTGTTGCCAATGACTAATTGTGGAGCTGTGAGCAGGATTAGTTTCAAGGTTGGTACTCAGGAATACCAATGTGTAATTTCCGGAATGCTCGGTTTCAATAATGGAAAAACGATCGACATCATAGACACGGAAGTTTTTGTCTGAAATTGAATATTAGGAGGATACACCGGAACATTACGCGCTCCATTTTAGATCTTGTCACTACTTTGAGAAAGCTAGGCCGCATTATTGTGACAGGCGTCATGGCCTAGCTTTTTCAACGTGTAAGACGGCGGCATCATCATTTGAGTGTGTAGTTCTGCTGTATTTTCCAGGTACACCCTGCAATGTCACACTCTGGTTTCTAAAACTTACCATTTGCCTGTTCAGAGCTCGTCACATAGATAAATCCTTTCAAAGATTCCAACTGTTCATCCGTTAAATTAGATATCAAAGAAGCCGTTGAAGTCACTGAGAATGGAGTCAAGAATCCCGAATTTTCATCTTCCTTTGCATTTTTCAGATCTTGCAAGCTTCAAAACCATTTGTTTCTCTTTCAATTCAAGCAATACCAATTACTACCTCATTGTCACATTACCACTGGTCTTCACAAATATCTTAGCCAATAGTTCATCAGAATCTGGTTGTGCCGAAACGAACAATGAATATGGAGCTGTTTGATTTATTCCATTTTCAATGTTATCGCCTTTCAAGGTATTCAAATAAATTAGTTGTTGTCCGTGGGTCAATTGAAATAATAATATGAAAATCAAAGGAGCAAACATTTCGGAAGTAGTTTCCTCACGAAAAAAGATGATCTCTTGTTACACAATTCAGGGACGACTCAAGGTCAGCTGCCTTTTTGTCAGTGGTCAGAAAGTGAAATGATGATAGACTGAGAGAGAATGTTTCTCTTCTAAAACAAAGCCCCGACTGGTACAACAGCTGGCTGCACTGAATTATTCCTCCCGACACAAAAAATCCTGAGCAATATTGATTTATAGTTTGGGTTCCTCCATAGAAACGATAGCATTGCAGGAATAGGAGCACTGACAAAAATCAAAAAGCATATGGCCACAAAAACTGAAAATCCTCGGTTTTTGTCTTTGTTTTCTCTTACGAGACTTACAAGAAACATCAGTTTCTTCTAGCACAAAAAACTAAACAAACCAGCAGCCGGGTAAAATGGCAAAGAAAGGAAATATCAGCATACCCTGAAAGAACTTTCTGTCTGTCCGCCCGGATGTCCAAACACTTACATGTCTACTTATCTCATCGATATACGCCTTGTGCTCCTGAAACTCCGTCTTGCTCATTTCCTTCTTCCTCCTTTCCAACTCATAAATCACCAGTATATAACAAATGAAAATTACAACAATAATCAGACCAGTCGAGCACAAATTCAGTGCCGCGAGGCAGATGTATAACTTGTTTGACATTGCCATCCACACAAATGGATAACGTAGGAGAAACTCATGGTATGGGAAGTGTTCCCGTATGAAAACTTCTAGTTCAACCCTGGTGGAATAAGTAAAATAGAAGGTTATCCAGTGGAATTCGTGGTTCATAAAAATGAATATAGAGATAAAAACACTTTGGGCAAAGGGGCGGAGCTTGAATATAGAGTTTGGTCTAGCAACCGATCCGATTTTCAGAAACATAAGGATGGCTAGAAGTTCACCTTGAAGTCCGAATAGGAGGTAGAAAATGGCCTGAAACAGCATAGATTAGAGAGAAAAGAGTGAAGAGACGCAGAAACCCAGAGTGTCTATTTCTCTGGGTCTCTCACTGAGTGACTTACTATACAAAAACAAGACGAAATGATAGGAGAGATGAATATATCTGGATTTTCCTGGGACTTTTGCGGTGATCACTATGTAATTACCAAGGATGTTGGTAAAGACCGAAACTAGAGAAATGATATTTGTGAAGACGATCTGGAATTGATCCGCCGCTAAGTTTCTGGTGGAGTTCAGGGACATTTGAGGAAAATAACAAACGTTTGGTGGATTAGTTTACATTAATCAGGTGAAAAAAAGAAATGCCAATGAGCATGTGTTTTTTGAGAGATACTTGTTATTTTGAAGGGAGTGTTGAGAAAAAATTAAACCTGGAATGTAAGCCCGCAATCTCGGAATCAGACTATAAAGACTAGAAATTTTCAAAAAATTTAAGAGTCTGAGATCGATCTGTATTAAGAGGCGCTATCTGTAAGAGAGAGACTTCTAGCACTAGGCCTTGGCACAGTTGCAAAAAGTTGTTCGGATCCGG
>GL380576.1:0-11780 GCA_000143925.2 Caenorhabditis brenneri
CATGCTTCGAAAGCAGTTGCAACTGCCTGAGAAGATGTGTATGATCCATAAATAACTTCAACCATTCGAATCAAATTGGCTGGGTTGAAAAAATGAATACCAACGACTTTAGTTCTGTCTCGCAACACGGAAGACATCTACAGAAAACAATGATATGAAGTTTCAATACGGAAAAATACCTCGTCTAAATCCAGACTTGAAGTATTTGTACCAAAAATACAAGTTGGTTTGCATATACCGTCTAGTTTCGTGAATAATTCTTTTTTCAGTTTCATATCTTCAAATACGGCTTCCACAATCTGGAAATTTCAACTTTATTTCTCTACAATCTATTAAAAATTACCAGATCACAGTTGCAAAGTTTTTGGAAATCGGTTGTAATTTGTAATCCATTTCTCAATGTTTCAATTTTTGAATCATCCAATCTCTTGAATGTTTTCTCTCTCGCATATGTTATATCCAGCTCTTTTTTGCAGTTTTCCACTGCCTGAAACAGTTGATAACTCTCTCTCAAACTTTTGAACTTAGATTACCTGATCATTGAGTTCAACAAGAATAGTTTCAAAGCCGGCAAGACAAAAAGAAATGGCAATTCCTCTACCCATGGTTCCTCCACCGATTACAGCCACACATTTTATTTCGATTGACTTTGAATTGTTATGATTTCCACGATTGTTTGGAAGAGACCACTAAAATAGAGTTGATCTTTATAAACTGCTAAACTTTTTAATTCAAATTGTCAACCAAATTTTGAGACGTTGATCAAAATTGAAAAACTTCAGCTACTGAAAAGATCTGCGTTTCTTGAAAATGGCCGACAGAAAATCTTTTTCAAATGATCAACAAAGCAAAAGTTTACCTGATTGGCCAGCTGGTGAGCTTCCATCAAATAATTTTTGATTTCTTCGGGAACTTTATGCATTTCTAAAGAACTTGAAAACGTTTAAACTCAGAGGATCAAACCAAAACAAACGCAAAAGATAGAAAAATATAGTATTTATCAGATGTTTCTGTGTGTTAATGATTAATTGATAAGAAGGATACATTGTAGCGTCCTTTTCAGGTACACCCTGGCCATTAAAAAACAATCAAAACACTTTAATTTTTGTCGGTATGTTGATCAAAAGAAAAAAAGAATCAAGAGAATTGTCTCAATTTGTGCATTCGAGAAATGCGATGTTTGTCGTAATCGTCCTGAATCGTTTTGATGATTCCCTTAAGAAAAACTGTGGATGTATGCTGAGATTAATATCATTTTTACCGGGTATAAGTCAATTGCGGCTTTGATACCAAACACAAAATCCATATGACTGTAGTGTGGAAGTTCTATAGATGCAGCAATGGTTTTGTTCATTTTCGAAAGAATTGAGTCACTGAATGAAGAACCTTTAGGTTGAATTGACTTTTTCAAATTACCGAATATCTTGGGTGTCTGCCAGAATATCATCTCGACTCCAATAAAGATATGTTGGAGTGTCTATTTGAGTTAGGTCATAAACTGGGGGAGTAGGTTGACCATATTCCACCATGTTACCATTCACACCATAGTCAAACTTTGCTACTTTTTGTGATCCAACAAGTTGAATCCAATGTTGAAGGTCTTTGACAGAAGTTGCAGCCGGTGTATGACATAAATAAACGCCAACTCTGGATTGATTAAACATTTTTTCGCTTCCATCAATGAATCCAATGTCTAATGTACATATATTTTGCATCAAAAATTTACTGCACATGTAGCTTATTACTTTTTGAACTGTTCTTGGAATCGATAATGGAGAATACGGTAGTCGTCCCAAGATCACTTCTGCGTATGTCAGAAACTGTTTTCCAAATAAACCGAATAAACCACCGATATGAGATACTGTAGCGACTGGAGCTAAGGCATGAAAATGACGAATCTTCAAAACAATGAAAACTGTTTAACGGACGACGTTTTTAACCTACTTTTCTCGAAAACTCTCTATCCTCAGCTAATCTTGCAAACATCATCATTGTACCTTGAGAATGCCCCAAATAATAAACGAATTCCTGTTTGGTTTGCCCCAAAACGTATTCAATACTTGCTGTCAGATCGAATTCAGACATTTGTTGCCACGTGAAATTCCAGAATTTTTGATTTTCTGGACCATATCCAATATGTTTTTGAGAAGCAGGTGTACCACGACTATTTGATATCCAAACATCAAAACCTGCATCAGCGAATACAAATCCAGCTGATTCGTTTGCCAGATTCGGAATCCATGAAAAACCGTCTGCTAGCAATCCGTGTTGCATGAATACAATCGGACGCTTTGAAGTTTTATCGCACTTTTCTGAACTTGAGGTTGAATATTTAAAATACATTTGTATTTCTATACCACTGTTTCTACACGGAAATCTGTGAAGTTCAAGTATGTATTCATCTTTCGTCCTGACTAGATGAACTTCTGATTCGTACCCATATCTTTTACCAATCTCTGGCTGAATAAATTTTTCTTTTTTTCAAAATTACGGATTTATTTTGTCACTTTCAATCAAATAGAAACTTACCACAGTCAGATAGCATTCATCATCAATGGTATCCACAGAACTTATGAATATTAAAACAAAAAACGAAAAAATATCGATCCGCATCACGTTGGAAGAATGATGAGAAAGAGAGTGAGTTTATTGCTCATCAATAAGATGAATGTTGGGTCACATATGTTGTAATAAAAATCATCTCGGCTATGAAAAAGGGTCAGATGGCAAGCGAACACACAATTTATCCTGAGGGGAGGTTGAGTGGCAGGTGTTAAAAAACCGGAACTACCGTAATCCTCATGTTGCATTCAGGATCTCTAGACTTAAAAGAGACTACTTTCTTTAAACAGCGCATCGAACTAATCTAGTAATTATTAAATATCAATCGCCTTCTCGAGATAGGTGACGTGTTTACGCTCGCTTTGGCTGAAGTCATATTTTGATTTTTTTTTTTTGGTAAACGCATTCTTTATATGTATTCAGTTGTGTTTTTTTTTTCAATATACAAACTCTGATATTTGATACTGGAATTCAGACGTTGATGCGCCTTCAATCACATTATATAATGCATTATTTTCAGACTTACTTTCTTCATGTTGGCGCCGAAGTTTTCAAGAGCGGGGACTAGTATTTGTCAATGGCCGAGCTGTTTTGTTTTTTTTTTTTTGGGCGCCGGCGTGCGAGAAAAATTTCCCTTTTGTCGGGGAAAATGTCATCATTCGGTTTCGGTGTACACTCGCATGTTCTCGTGTTTCTTCTGTTTCGTTCATCAATATTCAACTTACAACGCCGAAAAAGCGCATTCAGGTCCTGCGTCTTCAGCTCTAGAAATAGTTCTGTGATCATTTCAGTTGTTTCTTGTTCTTTAAAGTTTAGAGGCAGAGAGAACGAAATAGTGTGTCGGGAGGAGACCTCAGGTCGCCGGCGTGTTCTGTTCATAGAAACTTTTCTGTCAACAAGTTGCAGATTTCGCCCCAAATTTACGTTATTTTCTTGTCAATTCTCCAATAGAGTGGTGGTACCATCAGTAAATATCTGATAAGAAAGAGGTGATGCGTCGAGATGATAATGATAATAGTTGATAATGATCGTTTGTCTCTCCATCGCTTCATTTTTTGCTGTCTATTCACAATTTTTCTTCGCGAATGTTCTGTTCCATTCATTCTCTCAAAGTTGTCCGTTTCTCCAAAAAATCATTTCTTTTTAGGAGAATGACTGTCTCGGAGCAACTTCGTCACGATTTAGAGGATGCGGCCAACCGCATGCGTATTTCATCAATTGAAATGACTTGTGCCAGCAAGAGTGGACATCCAACATCTTCTACTTCTGCAGGTAATCATTTTGAAACAGCGAAATTTAAAAGTATGGTGTTTTCAGCGGAAATCATGTCTACTCTGTTCTTCTCGGAAATGAAATACGACATCGCCGAACCAAAATCTGCTTCTGCTGATCGTTTCATCCTCTCCAAGGGACACGCTTGCCCGATTCTCTATGCCGCTTGGGAAGAAGCTGGACTCTTGTCTCACGAGCAGGTCCTGTCCCTCCGTAAAATCGATTCCGACATCGAGGGACATCCAACTCCTCGATTGAACTTCATTGATGTTGCCACTGGATCTCTCGGACAAGGTCTTGGAGTTGCCACCGGAATGGCTTACGTTGGAAAGTATATGGACAAGGCTAGCTACCGTGTCTTCTGTCTTCTTGGAGATGGAGAGTCCGCTGAAGGATCCGTCTGGGAAGCAGCTGCTTTCGCTTCTATCTACAAACTCGATAATCTCGTGGCTATTGTTGATGTGAACAGATTAGGACAGAGTCAAGCAACTTCTCTTGGACATGATGTGGAGACTTATAAGGCTCGTTTTGCCGCATTTGGATTCAACGCTATCATTGTTGACGGACACAGCGTTGAGGAACTTTTGGCTGCATATGAGACAGCTCGTAACACTAAAGGAAAGCCAACCGCCATTATCGCCAAAACTTTGAAAGGAAAGGGTATCGAAGGTATCGAAAACGAGGACAATTGGCATGGAAAACCAGTTCCAGCTGAAACAGTAAGCCTAAAATAATTCTAGGAACAGGTTCATTTGCTGTATTTCAGATCAATGCGATCAAGGCTAGATTCCACGGAAGTCAAAAAGGAAAGCTTGTTGCCCAAAAGCCAGTCAACGATGCACCAGCCATTGATCTTCACGTCGGATCAATTAAGATGCCTGCTCCAGAATACAAAAAGGGAGACAAAGTTGCCACCAGAGCTGCTTACGGAACCGCTCTCGCCAAGCTTGGCGACGTAAATCCAAGAGTCATCGGACTCGACGGAGACACCAAGAACTCCACATTTTCCGAGAAACTTCTGAAGAAGCACCCAGACCAATTTATCGAGTGCTTCATTGCTGAGCAGAACCTCGTCGGAGTTGCAGTCGGAGCTCAGTGCCGTGATCGCACCATCCCATTCACAAGCACATTTGCTGCTTTCTTCACTCGCGCCACTGACCAAATTCGAATGGCTGCTGTTTCCTTCGCCAATCTCAAATGTGTCGGCTCGCATGTTGGAGTTTCAATTGGAGAGGACGGACCAAGTCAAATGGCTCTCGAAGATCTTGCTATTTTCCGTACCATCCCAGGATCTACTGTGTTCTATCCAACTGATGCTGTTTCTGCTGAACGAGCAACTGAATTGGCTGCCAACACCAAGGGAATTGTTTTCATTCGTACTGGACGCCCAGCTCTTCCAGTGCTTTATGACAACGATGAGCCATTCCACATTGGACAAGCTAAAGTTGTCAAGCAATCGGCCGATGATAAGATTGTTCTTATTGGATCAGGAGTAACATTGTACGAGTCTTTAAAGGCCGCCGAACAGTTGGAAAAAGAAGGTATGTTGGAAATTATGAAATACTATATGTTTTTCTTTCAAATATGAATTTTATTGATATACAAATCGATTTTTCAGGAATCCACGCCACCGTTATTGATCCTTTCACCATCAAGCCACTTGACGGGAAGACTATTGCTGAGCACGCTCTTAGAGTTGGAGGACGTGTTCTCACCACTGAAGATCACTATGCTGCTGGAGGTATCGGAGAGGCTGTTTCTGCTGCTCTTGCTGATCATCCATCGATCCGTGTTCGCTCTCTGAATGTCAAGGAAGTTCCACGTTCCGGACCACCAGATGATCTCGTTGATATGTACGGAATCTCCGCCCGTCACATCGTCGCCGCCGTTAAGAACTTCCAATAATGTATTTTTTTAATTGAATGTTAGTTTTATAGCTTCCTCTTTTTGTTTTTGAATGGTTGTGAATTTACAGTGAAATAAACATATAATTAACTTGAGTAAAACAGGTGAATTGTGGTTTTTAAGAATTAGCTTCTCGCATGGGTCTAGACGCCGAGAAGGCCGTTTCGCGGGCAATGGCGGATTGTTTTGCGAAGAGACGATGACGGCTTTGGAAACCTGTTCGTCACTTGAATTGATACACTTCTCATCTACATCTTCTTGTCGTGTCTTCTGAGAATAAGCGATTCAGAAGATGAACGCGCTTATTCTTCTTGGTCTTTTTCCTCTCTCCGCTGCCTCACTTTTTTCGATTTTGCTTTCAATTTCATGATTTCCCTTTTTTGGCAGCTGTGATTCTTTCTCTCCAAGACCTTAAAGTTCACAATCAAATTTCTTTGAAATTCAACTTTCAGATAACTATGCGAGTGTTTGTTTTATTTGGATTTTGTATTCCATGGTTTTTGAATGCACAAGAAATCAACAAAGATTATTCACCTCTTCTAGATGTAAGTAAGATCTTCAGCGACTTTCTTTTTTTGGTTTGCCACTCTTCTTCAGTGAAGGAGAACGAAATAACTGACTTGATCAGATAAGAACCATGATATCACTCAACATTTTTCAGAAAAACACATCAGCTGCCAACCCGGGTATCTACCTGCGAATCATGCCAAACGGGTTAGCTTACTTGAGAGAAGTTGGAATGAAAGTGATCAATGAGCAGATTCTTAAATTACAATTACCCAATATTAGAGAACCAATTGAAAATGGAGAGGTTGGGGGAAATGAAAGAATACCGTAATACATTCAGTTATAATTCAGGTTTCTATTTACAATCTGCTTATGAGCAAGTACTGGGCTCCTCAAGAATATTCACTCGATATGGGCGAACCTAGTACATTCTCATGGAGCATGAGTAAAATGCATCTGAGGTTAGTTTATCTTTCTTATTCCAATGTTTAAAAAAGCTGTATTCATTTAGAGCTGCAGGAGATTTTCAAGCCACTCTCAACAGTCCACTTCTACTACCTACCGTACCTATTACAGGTCATTTTGAAGCTCTTTTGGGTCATATCAGTCTTTATATCACCGTCAATATGGAAAGGTACGTCTCGTTTTTTTTTTCATTCGTTCAAAACAAAAAGAAAAAAATTCTTCAGAAATCCGAATGGAGCCCCTCAAGTTCGATCAACTGGTTGTAGAAGTTCGATTGGATACGTTGATTTGAATGTCAGAAACACAGGTGTCATCACTGATTTCTTCATTAACGCATTCAAAGGTAAGACACTTATTCAAATGAAAAGGAAAACTGGCAAAATAAATGTATTTAATCCAAATTGAACATTCTGAGGTTACTGTCTCGGTAAAAACACGCTGCAGGCGCGCAGCACTTACGCTGCAGGCTCGCGTAGACCCCTCGCCTGCTGCTTTAATGCTGCGTTACTGTAGCGGGAGCGATGAATAGTTGTTGCGCTTGTGTTGCGATTTTCCGGGCTTTGGAGGCTTATTCATTAAAACTAGTAAACCCTAACTTGTGTTTTCATGTGATATTGTTCAATTCCTTCTATCATCGTATTCTCTTTCTTTTTCGTTTTTTTCTATTTTCCTTTATTGTTCGAAAAAACGCATAAGAATAAGAATGACGGTATTTTTTCACATTTGTCGAAAACTGGTGCAGAGCTTCGAAAAGGCAACGGTTTTTCATGACATTCAAAAAGTTTTTTTTATTTTAATTCACATATTTCAATTTCAGGACGAACACAACCTACAAATTACCTTCCAAATTCATCTGAAAATAAAATTAGAGTTCGTTCCGAAAGTGAATCAAATGAATCAAAATTGTCTTCGCAGGAAACAGTTTTTTTTCCAATTTTCTGGGAATCTTAAGCAAATCATTGAATCGAATAAAATACTTTTCAGAATGACGAAAACTTAGAACTTACCTTTTAAATTCCTCTGAAAATCTAATTATTACCGTCATTCCGAAAAATAAATGAAAATTGCATTCAGAACAGTTTTCGCCTGAGATTTTTTGCGAAAAATAGTTCGCTTATCAAATAATACTCTTTTCTTGATTTTTTTAATCGACCGTCATTCAATTATTATGCGAAAAATCGAAAAACAAAAGGAATTTAGGAACGTCTCTTAGAATAAAAACTTCGCTTGTGTGTTAAATTACAAGCATCTGCGAGATAGCGGAGCGTCGTCGCATGAATTCCTTGAAGATGTTGCTCACATGTTGCCACATTGAGGTTGCTCTGCTGCGTTACTGTAGCGTCAGAGGACAATATTACCATGATGCTGCTTGCATGCTGTGCTATTGCTTCTGTCGCTTTCAATTAGTGAACTTGTTGCGTCAGTGCTGCTGAACTGTGTTTCTGACGGCTCTGCTCAATGAATGCTGAGGTCCTGCTTCCTACATGATGCGCGCCTGATGCTCAGGCTATAGATGCTGCGCGCCTGCAGCGTGTTTTTACCGAGGTAATATACGTTTTTCGAAAAAAAAACATGACGAAGATGGTGTAGAACTCTAAAACTGTCATTTCAAACGAAGCGAAATTTTGACTTCAAAGAGAAGAAAAGAGGAAAGACCTATTTGTGAACCGTGATAGCTTCAATCAAAACAATTTCTTATTATCTCCAATTACGTATTCCAGCATTCCTGATTGGTAACTTCAAACCCCAAGTTGAACAAAAAATGTGCAAAATGATCGAATCCATCATCGACAGAGACATGAACATTTTGTTATCAAATATGCCATTAAAAGTGAGACAACTTTTTTCAAATTATGTGAACTATTTACAAAATGTTCCAGGTTCGGATAAATGAAAATAATTTGGATATTATTGGAGAGACGTTTGGAGTTTCTCCCAAAAAGGTGAGGTAGGTCTTATGATCTTATATTAATGCTTTTGTGTTTATGGATTAATTTATTTTAGAGTCTCAATTTTAAATGATTTGGTTTTTAATATTATTTTATTTCAGCATAATCGAGCTGGAAAGCTGTCGAGTTTCAGTGCAAAGAACATCACTTTAACTCATTTTGTTCAAAGACTCCGTGACAAAGAACTCGTGTTAGATTATCAAATGTTGACATCTCCATTTGTTCAAAATGGTGCTATAAATATGCTTTCAAAAGGAGAAATTTCTTATAGAGGGCACGGAGGAACACCGTTTTATCCACCAAATATAAGAGTTCCTGCTCCCCATGGTAAGTTTGAATTGATGATTGATTTGAAATCATGAAACTTTCAGGAGTTCATATGATCGAATTCTATGCAAGTGACTATTTGGCCAACTCAATGCTCTATCATTCATATCGCCAGAAGTTCCTTGATGTTACTGTTGGGCCTGAAAGTTCCCCTCAACTTCAAGGTCTTTTGGTTACAACTTGTGGTCCAGCTGGCTTTTGTCTTGGAGAGTTTCTCGGAACATTAGGTGAACAATTTCCGGATAGACAGGTTGAAATCGAATTCTTCGCAAAGAAGGTGCTTCATTCTCGTTCATTTTTAGACTGTGTTCACTTATTACAGGCTCCACTTATTGTTTTCATTGATAACCGCTCGAGATTCCGTCTTCATGGAGGCCTGAATATGTATGTAAGGCCTTCGAAGCCAGCACAAGTTAAGCAGCAGGTATTATGATAATTAAGAAAGTTTTAGATTAGAATTGTACAAAATTTCAGATTCTAAAAGCAGACACAACAATGACAGCTAATGTGAATCTCTGGATTAATGGTTCAGTGATAGTTGGTAATGCGACAATTGAAAATCTGGATTTTAAGGTTGTCTCAGATCTGAATCCCACAAAATTGTATTAATTGTTTTCAGCTACTGGAAACTAAGATCAATGATGTTGATCAGGACTCATTTTCTGATCTTGGATTATTTGGTGCAGAATTTTTAGAAAAACTTTTGACTGAAATTCTACAAATGGGAATAGCATTACCTACAATGCAAGGAGTTATTTTGAAAAGTCCGAAGTAAACATTTAAAGTTTTTTATTTTTTGGAAAAAATGAATTTTCAGATTGTCTTTCCATGATCGCTACCTGAAAGTTTCCACTTATTTCAAACTTGATGAAGAGTATGCAGGAAGCCTTGTTCGAGGAGCCGTTGGGAAAACATTAAGAGGACCACTCAGATAATATTTTCGGCAACTTCTAATATTTATTTACCGGTTATATGTACATTTGGAAACCAATTGAATTAAATGTTTAATAATGTTCTTTGTCTGTGTTCCGACTTTTTGGATTTTGAATTCATTCCAACATTTTAAAATTTTAATTTTAATAGATTCGGGTATAAGACGAGTTCCTAGAGTAAGAAGGTGACGACTAATTCTTTAGGAGGAGAAGCGGGCTGATAAACACCGTCAAGAGAAATGGGAAATGGTACAGTAATAGTAGTATGTATATATTTTCCACAATGCGCCTTTATTACCGTAACAAAGCAACAAAATGAATTATTCTTATGATTTCTTTCCTAAAAAAACCTCGTTTCTTCGTTATTTTTTGTTAGGATTTTTTTCAAACTTTTTGTTCGAAAATTTTTGTTATGTAACCAGTTTCCTAAAGATAGTATTTGATGAGATAAAAACTTGTTCACTCATTTTACAGATATTTTATAGAGCAGTTAATGGGGATTCCAAGGCAACGGCCGATACGAAGATCGCTTCGGAATAAAATATTGGATTTTCGATTTCTTTCAAGCTTCTCATACCATTCTGAACAATTACTTAATTCAGTTTCCAGATTCACAAGGAGGTGTGCGTGGAACAGATTTGAAAGTCTCGGGTGGTGCAATGTTTAACGAAGCGCCAGCAGTAGATGCGAGAAGAAGCTTGGTGGACAATGGGATGAATGGTTCACTAAATGTTATGGATCAAACAGGTCCATACATTAACCAGGAAGTCACGAGCGGACGGATGATCGATAATCAATATTCACGAACTGGGACGTCATCTCTAAAATCCACACTCAATGGAAATTCAAATGAAACTTTTATGTTGGCGCCTCGAGTGAAGATCTTCTATAAAGGCGGATCTACTTCGTCAACCACGAGAACTATAGCGACGAAGATCGGATGTACCGCTAGACGGGCTAGCTTTGTCAGCCATCAGCTCAGTTCTCGCAGACATCCGATTTTCAAGCGAACCGAGGCCCCAAAACATCCTAAAGGTTGTTTGTTCTGCAAAGATACTGAACATTCTGCTCAACACTGCACTGTCTATCCTGATGCCGATTCCCGCATTATGTTTCTTGACGAAAATCAATTGTGCCACGGATGTGTTTTCAAAAAACATGAAACGAAGAAGTGCCCGGTCTACAACAAAAAGAAATGCAAAATCTGTGGAGGAAAGAATCACATTCTTGCAATCTGTAGACGTCAACAAGGACTCATGGAGCATACATCTACCAATTATTCTGTCGATCAAAAACACCTCAACTGTTCGCTGGGAAGTGGGATGCTTCAGGCCGACTCGATAATGACGGGAGAGGATCAGTTTGACGGAGAGAATTCAAATAAATTATTGGAAAAATAAATGAAGTATTTATACAAATGTTAAAATAGTGAATCAAATGCTTGACAATCACATGTTAAAGGGGGACAGTCACTAAAAAATCGTCCTCGAGATTTTTATACTATTGGATAGAGCTCGCCGAGTTACATCGAAAATCCTCTTGGAGACATATCTGAAAATCTCATTTTCGACCTGTTTTTGGACGTGGAAGTAGGACATTTCCCTTTTTTTCGCTTTTTTCTCACTAGGGAACCGTCAGACATGAAAGTGGAGTTTCAGTTAGTGAGATATACCATCTGATAGCTGAGCACGAGTTATGCACGAATCTATATTTTTTATCGGCCACCGACTTCTGTAGGTCAAGTTACGTGAATTTCTAACTTGACCTCCAGTACAATTTAGTACAGAAAATCAACTGAAAAAGAAGAAGAATGATTGACGTGAAGAAATAATTAATTCAATTTACTTTCAGTTGATTTTCT
>GL380577.1:41408-54319 GCA_000143925.2 Caenorhabditis brenneri
TTTGAGGTCATGGCCAAGTTGATCCTGAATACCGTCCAATTTTTCAACGAAAATAACGAATATCAGTCAAAAACAGTATTATGAAATTCAAAAAAGACTGCTCACCAGTCGTCGGGATCCATGGTTCGAATCACTTGTACTTGAACAAGAAGAGGTAGTTGGTGGAACGGAATTGTGAATTTGAACTCACTGAAAAAAACGTATTACTACTGAAATATTTCTTAAACTCAATGAATTACTGTTTCGGTGTTGTTGGCAGAAGCGGAGGCCAATCTTCAAAGGAAAGAGGGTTGTATTCCTTAACTACCATCTGAAAATTATCAATGAATAGAAGCGATGCGAAAACGGAATGAGGAAGAAGATGATTTTTTTAATGTGCTTAGCAAACTTCAGTAACAGCTAAAAGCCAGAACATTGAAAATATGTGAGTCGACAGGAAAGGGTTCACATCATTAGGAGTGTGCTCTACTCAACAGGAAGAAGGGTCTGGCGAAGACGAGGAAGGACCGTTATCGACAGATGGAAAATACGCGATGTGACCTCTTGATGAAGGAGAGTAGTGGGAAATGAAAAGAGAGGAGGTAGCATGCACGGAGAGAACATGTATGCTATGAATGAACGGTGCAAAAAATGTCGTACACCGGTATGGTATAAAGAGATCGGGTCCAATGTAGAGAGATAGAGCGCCGGGCCGGTATGCAGGTTCACTTGCCACACCATCAAGAGGTCCTATTCCCGTTTGTACTTTGAGTAAATGTTCAGCTCCTTTAACTTATTTTCAGATATTATTAGTTGAGCTGTTACTCAAACCCTTAAATGAACATTGGTAAATACTATTGAAGAAATTTTTATTACGCCATATACTGATTTTTTCATTTATAAAAAAATTTCTGTCAGTTTTTGAATGACCAAACTGATTTCGAGTATACAAATCTTCAAGAACCACAGACATGGAATACAACTTAATTCAGGCAAGATAGAAATATAGTAAAATCATCCATAAGTTAAGATAATAGAATTAGATTTGGAAAAGGGTACAATGTATGGATATAGATCAGATCGTTGTGATTGAGCATATAAGGGTGACTTTGGAATGACAAGGATACAGGTTCCAAAGGGCATACTGAAGAGAACGCGCAGTTAAAAAGAATGAAAGAAAAATTAAATAAGCCTGGCATTTCCATTTCTGAATTCCACTTCCATCTGTTTTAACTCTGCAACCACATCCTTGATTTTCACTTCTAATTCGATTTTTTCTTCTTCACTTCCGACTTTTTGAAGATCTTCTAATTCCTTCTTCTCTTGTAACTTGTTCAGAATTACTCTGCAATTCCGGAATGGCTTGTTATAATCTTCATTATCGTAAAATCCATAATTCTCATCTTCACCCCATTCAGTAAGTATAAGACTATTCCATGTGTAGCTCATAGCCAACATTGTGTACTTCCGACTGGTTGAAGTTGTCTTTGAGAGCCTGAAAATTGATTCTGTCCCAATAGTTCAAGTGTGAGTACTCACATTAAAAAATGATAGTTATTGAGTTTGTTACAGCGAAGTCCTAAGAATCCATCTACCAATTCTCCGAAGTTTATAAAATATTTCATCTGAATCTTCAGCCACAAAAACATGTCTACCTCACTGTTCACCCAGTAATTGACAAATGATTTTATTTGCTCTCGAGTGAAATTGTTTTTGAACAATGTCACGTTGTAAGAGTTTTTCAACCCGTACAGATCCTCAATTTGTACCCAACGAGCATCATGGTATTTTTGGTTATAAAATTTGAATGCCTGTAATTGGAATGTTCATTAAAGTAGGCGGAAACTCCCATTAATTTAAGAATTAGACACCAAAACTCACATTTTCATGTTTGAAATCCAACGGCATTTGATCCACTTCACATTCAAAAACACGATATAATGATTTATCCATTATCATTTTCAAATCTCCTGAACTAATCATTCCACCAGTTATGGAAAGAGTGACCCAGTTCCGCAGCGTTGGATTCGATAAAAGTTCTCCGATAGTTGCTCTTTCCGGATTGTTGGTGTGAAACATTATATCAGGAAATCGTTCGAACACAAATAAATTTTGTAGTTTTTGACAAAGTTTTGCTGCATTTTCAATCACAGAGCTGCTTGGTTCATTTAGCCTGAAACACATTATTAGCATGATTAGCAGATTCAAAAAAATACAAACCATGTCTTCATATCCTCCTTGGTCATCATATCCCAGTTTTCTGTCTTCACAGAAGAACTGCCAAAAAATAAATAAAGTTTAAGGGATGACATTCTGATGCAGGCATACTGGTAGAATTGTATACAAGGGATGTCCGTCTTTATTCGAGCCAACTTTACAGTTTTCTCGTTCCGATTTGATGTCATCGCCAAGTTTATCCTGAAGAAATGAGTAAAAAAATAGTAAAAAACAAAAAAGAATTACTTACCAATCTTTGGGACCCATTGTTTGAATAGCTTGTACTTGAACAAGAAGAGGTAATCGGTGGAAAGGAATAGAGAGTTTGTTCACCATCTGGAAATTATTAATGTTTGAAAACGAGAAAAGGAAAGAGTGGGAGAGATAACTTTGAACTTGTAAGGATATGATAATCTTGAAAATGAAGATACTACCAACTTCGTCAACAATCAGAACCAAAACATTCATATTATTGGGAGTGCGCTCTACACAGAAGCACGAAGGGTCCTGTGAAGAAGAAGGGCCGTGCGTTGTTTCTCGACAGATGGCCGATATGCGATTTGACCTCTTGATGAAGGAGAATAATGAGAAATGGAACAAGGGAGGATTGAGTGCACAGAGAGAACACGTCGGTTAAGAATACACAGTACAGATGTAAAACTGGTTTCCCAGGATTTTTAGAACAAACCGAGGACCGAAAAATGTAAGACTCTTTGAGCCTGATGAGCAACAAGGATGGAATCAAGTGCAACTAGTGAATCACTTTTTAAAGCCGTATTTTCCTTTTTTTTTATGAATAAAAACAACAGAACACAGATCTTGTATGCTCAAGTGATTTATTTTAAATCAGAAGTACAATCATAACTGATTGTCAATTATTCGTAGTAACTGTTCACTTTCTTGAAGCTGCGGTGTCCGCCACGTCCACTGTTTCCATTGTATCCATCATTTCCACCGATCCGTCCGTAGCTGGGCTTATCATATTTGGCAAACATCTCGTCAATTGTCAGACAATATCCCTCGTCGCACACCGATTGATAGTCACATTGGGTAGAAGAGCGGCAGCGTGGTCCACGGGTCAAGACTGGAGAACAGAAGGCAAGAAGGAATAAGGCGAGGATAGCAAAGAGTTTCATAGTAGGAGAATAGACCAACAAGATCTGTTACTTTGAAGAAAGACTGGCGCTATAAATTTGGCTGAAAAACACATTAACGATATGCTCGACAAGTTTGCGAAACATCGTTTTCAATTTTTTCTTTTCTTTAACGTCACCTTGCTGCTTTTTTCTGGTAGTTACGGTTTGATTAACCTCATAATTCTGCTCTAACTACCAAAAAGAGTACCTACTAGCCCATAAATCTTCGAATTCCGGAACTTTATAATCCATTTTCAGAATGAACCTTCCTGCTATCCTCATCCAATTCCTCTGTTTTCTTCTCTACCTGACTGCTCCGGTGATGGCTCGCCACAATGCCTGCAAAGACTACAACGACTGCAACGACGACATGGTTTGTGAGGACAACTTCTGCTACACTTTCGACGAGATAATGGTTAAATTCAAACAATTGTCAAATGATTTGGAGGACCAGAAGAGTGGCTAATGTCTCGGGGGACTGTCGATTTATTGATGAATAAATCTGTGAGCATTGAGAATTTGTGTGTTGTTAATTGAAGATGTAATCTGGGGTAGAGTCTGTTCCTCATCGTCGTTCAGTTCAGTTCCTTTTGAGCGGGAATTATGCCAGCAAAAACGGCAATTTCCCGCAGACATTTGACAAGTTAGCGGCAAGAAATGTACTTCGTGTGGCAAGTTGCCGGATATTCCCTGAGTACTTAGACCCATAGACTGTGGGGCATAGTTGGTCATGAGCCCGGAAAACGGCAGACACCTAAGTGTCTAACTGTCTGCGCTCTATGACTAACTAGAAGATCAGCTGCAAACTCGCTCAACTGAAAAAATCCTTGGGCTCCTCGTTGTCCCTCTATTCACGCTTTCTGTCCTTAGTTGTTTGTGGGGCTAAAAATTTAGCAAATTTCCCGTCACCCAGGCTCATCAAGATTTTTAAAAAGACAACAAATATATAATTTTCATAGAAATTTGTATCACAGAAGTGAAAAAGTCAATAATTAAAATCTAGAAACAATTAAAGCAGAATCCGGTTTGAATTGAACTTGAGTTAATTAATAATTTCGGGATGAAAAACTGAAAACAAATGAGGAATGAACACGGAAAAATTGGAAAGGAATGCTGAAAAAACTGAGTGGAATTCGAGGAATGAAATTGAAAATAAAAACTAAGATTTGCTACTTTTGCCGAACGAGAACTTTTTCAGCCAGTTCTTTTTTGATTTTCCGGAGCCAATGGTGCCGGAGGCAATGGAAGAGGTTCTGGAATTACAGAATTGGGAATTCTAGAAAACTCTGAAAAACATACTCTGCAGCACTATCCACGGAATCTTGACTTCCCCGCTGACTCTGCTGTAGAAGTGTAGCTCTAGACTCAGAGTTTGTCGGTGAATCCAGTGACCTGTCAGTGGCAGAGGTGCGTAATCGGGGTGCCATTTCACGAGGGATACTGTCTCCGTTGGTGATTTTCCGGTGGGCAAAGACAGGGGCGAGGCGGCTGGCCTGAAACGAAAAAATTGTGATTTTGTACACCTAAAGCTTATGAATACCTGTAAAAAGTGACTGGAAGATCGGATCAGCTGTGATCCTTCTCTGGAGCACATTTGCACATCGACCAGTAATGCGGAAAGCTCCAGCTCTTCACTATACTGGTTTTTGAGTGGGACTGAACGGAAACCACACCGGATTGAGTCAACTGGGAAGACAGCTTGGCCAATGAACGGGTCGGTTTTTGGCCCAACAAAATCTCCATCTTCCACGTGGAATCTGATTAAAGCGACTTCAGGGCATTGGATTTCAAAGGTGAAGGTTTGATTCCAGATTGGGTTGAGACCGTTGGATGCTGAAAATTTGAAGTATAGCGTGAACCGCGAACACAACCAACTCACCAATAGTTTTTGTCTGATACACCTTTGTATCACACGGCATTCCAATAACCTCAATCTCCACAAACGGTGAACATATTCCTTTGTTCTTATCCCGTCTTGACAGATGTCTTCCTCCAATAACTTGGACATTCAATCTTATCGGATACGCCGTTGCGCACTTTTCCGCATTCACCGGATCAAAGTCATCGGTTAACATGTAATCCGGCTTCAGAAGATATCCACACCGCCCATTTGCCAGAAACTTTCCTTGATTCAATTGCATTGGTTTATCCCCCGTCTGGTAGTTCAGCGCTACCATATGACATCCAGCATTCCACATTGGCACGGGACTATAGTTATTGGATGTTATTCTGGAGCCATTCGGGTAGACTCGGGAGAGCTTGCGAGAGTTGAATGGCAGGAGACCCTTCTCAACGAGTTTATCGAGTTTTCCCTCGACGAAAGAGCACATTTCATAGAAAGCGTCGTTGTAAATGTGGGCGGGGTCGAATGGAACAGCTTGACAGTAAACGACGAGGTTGGAGAGTTCAGCGGCAATTCGTTTTTCTTTCTCTTTGGTTCGGAGTATGCTCATTTTGGTGTTAACAGATCGGGTGAGCTCGTAGAGATTGTTTTGCCAGCCGTCGATTTCTTCGGATGCTGGAAGTTCGGGAAACGTTAGAGCAGGAATATGGCTAGTTTGACAGACCACTACTAGCGCAACCGGCTGCGCTACGTGGCCCGGGAAGTGCTCTTGAGAGCCATGGGTTTCAGTGCCAATATCAAAAACTGCCGAAATTACTAAAAAATAAAAACTTACACCCTGCTGCCAGTACATAGTACTGCTTGTTCATCCAATGCTGATTAGACTGTGAGATTCGAATCACGTGTGGTTTGTCCAAGTCGTGTATTCTTTCTATCAAAGTACCGGCTAGCTCGATAGTGTGATAGTTGCTGGTTTCTGAAAAAAAAAACGTATTGTTGCACCACCCTAAAACCGAAGAACTCACCAGACGTATTCGATTTCTCTGGAAGGATCTCCTGAACATGTGCCGATGGGAACCATCCTGTCAATGACCCGTACCGTCCTCTCCACAGACCTTCTTCCTTCCGAAGTACTGTAATTATCACATTCGCTGGAAATGACAACTCATCATCCGCTGTTCCACGATAAGGTCTCAATGCTCTCGCTTGCACTTCTTTATCCAAATCCTTCAAATCCATATAGCATCCTGGAGTTCTTGCTTCTGCCAACTCGGCTGTCAAATGGGAGATATCTTTTTCGTTGACAGGAAACCTCAAGCTGATTCCTCTGACGAATTCTCGATTTGCATAGAACTCCACAATCTGATTCAGGTTTTCGAACACTTTTTGATTCACAACGAATATTCTTCCGTCTCGTTTCAGTCGATAATGCCAGAATTCGCCGTCGACTTTTAGAGAAAGTACGAAAACAGACGAGTCAGTGGAGGAGGTTCTGATGAGGAATGCACCATCTTCTGGCACCAAACTGAGCAGTTCTTCTGCTTTTTCTTTGTCGGCGGTAGCTGAGAACCAAGGTTGATTGAGATGCGGTTGAGGTTGAGGGCAAGGGATGGTGAGCACCATTTTGAAATGAGCAGTAGTGAGATAGTGTCGGGTATAGTAGGAGACCAATTCGTAGAGTGTATCGCAGACTTTGTTATCCATGAAGTAGTACTTTTTCTCTTCTGAAAACAAAGTGTTGTATTGCGAATGGGGCGGCGTTAAAAATGGTGGCCGCGGTGGCCGCGGCCGATAGCCGATAACGGTTGCATTTCGGTGCTGGAAACGGCCGCCGCTTTTGCAATACTGAAATTAGGTATAAGAAAAACTCACTATCAACAATTTTGGATCGTATCCTAACATGGTGCACCTTCCCATCGTGTAAAATCGATAATGAGAAATCTCCGATGAATAAATTCGAATCTCGAATCATGAACAACCCGTTTCCCTTCTCCTTATGCTCCAGAATCCTCTTCTTCGCCTCATCTCTCTCACATCTTCCATGGAACCATTCTTCCGTTACGTGCATCTCTTCAGGCCTCACTCCAAATCCAGAAGGCGTCTCCTCTTCCCGTTCTTCATCTCCACTGACACTAACGGTGTCATCACTGGAGTTGTCTGGATCAGCGGTTTCGATGAGATAGCAGAGGCGATCCGGGAATAGGATGAAGACGTGGGATGTCCATTCGTGGCTCTGATTGTTACGGATCCAGAGGATTCCTTTTTTGACACACTCCCGGGCAATGATTTCCGTGTCTTGGACTGAAAATTATTGATGAATATTTCTCTCTTAAAACAAGGTCCGCAGGCCTGGACTGCACGGGCCGTACTGGACCCTGACACCGTAGCCAAGGCTAATGGTCTGAAGGTGACTTCAAGTTTTCAGACGAGTAGAACTCATCGAGATCTACATTTTCATGATTTTTTGAGCCCACAAATGAGATTTTGAAAGAAGTTATCTTCCCAGCAAGCCCATAACTTGAAAAAAAAACTCACACTCATCAGTCTTCACCACCGCCGCCAAATCCTCACTCTCCACTGGCAACTTCTTATGTTTCACAATGATTTTCTTTTTCAATGCCGCCGGCGATGGCAATTGTTTCTCCTCTCGATTCGCTGGCTGCGTCAGAAGATAATCTCCAAGAATATCCTTAAGCTCCTGTGCCAGAAGCCTCTGCGCCGGCACGGAACAATTATCTTCGATGGAGAGAATAACTGGATATTCACTGGTCACGAATGCATAGTGACGGATGACATGGAGAACGTCTCGAAGGAGAATTTTCGAGGTCATTGTGTAGCCATGATAGATTACAATGTCGATGAACTCGTTGGAGCCCGGCTTCTTTTGACCATCCCAGCAATCCACTGGAAGAAAGTAGGAGTTACGGTTAGAATTGGGGGACAGTAAGAGCTCACATTCAATGCATCTGCAACCCATCAGCAGTGCCTGGGCATAACAATCCAGGGAGGATTCGGATCGTAGTTGGTCACCCGTAAGATATCTGGAAATTCAGAAGATTAGGGTTTTTATATTGGAGGGAGGCGCGAGTTTTGTCTGCAATCTTGTCAAGAAGTACCTCATTTACCTGAAAGGCGCACGCAATTCTTTTTGACACACATGTCCAAATCAAAACAAATTGTATATCTCAATGAGCTCTATTCATCCAAAAACTTGGAATCACCGCCGGACCCACCTGCGCTGAACAGGACCGGCTAGGGTGTTCAGAAAACCGGTGCGGCCCGGGTTGATTGCGGGTGTTGCATAGTTTCCAGACGTGTATATTTTTGAGAAAAAACCCTTACAGTACCCGCGGCGAGACCCACGCTGCGCCTTTAAGATAAATCAAAACTCACGTATTATGTGAACTAGCAATCCAATAATGGGACAACGGCCTACTCATATCATGTGTCACTTTCTCATTCGTCGGATCCCATAACGAATTCTCCCGTGAGAACAGAAAATCACAAAACTCCAAAACCGTCATTGTCGGCTCATTTCTCTCCCCATAAAACGCTTGATCCTCGTGAAAATATCGATTCAAAAACTCCAGCGCTCTCGTTCGATTCGACGCCATGTCATCAAACTGTTTACCATCCAAAAATCGCAAAAAGTTTTGAAATGTGACGACGGGCCCTTTTCTATCATGCTTCTCTGCTAGATCCGCGAATCTTGACGTGAACAGTTCAGGAACATGAATCAGCTGACGACTGGCATAACTGAACTGATCAAAATCCATTTGATCCTCTGTGACTTGTTGCAGTTGATCGGACTGTACTTTGTACTGAAGGGAAGTTTGAACGAATGGTTTCATATGCTTCCTTGCTACTGCATCATTTGCAGGGGACATCAAACTAAGGAAGTGTTTATGTAGAAACCTCTCAATCCTCAATGGATGGGGTGAGGAGTCTCTGTCCCGAGTGTCCATCATTAGATTATGTAATCCGTTTGACCACAGCTTACATGCATCCTCATTCTCGACTGAACTCGCCTTGAAACACAATTATAAAGTATTTTCGGATTGGGAACTTACACAAAAGAATCCAATTGGAAAGTGCAAATGCCATTCCGTAAGCAATAATTAAAATAGCTTTCGGTTCAAAAGTCGCAATTTCTCTATCCTTCTTCCATTTATCATCTATTTTTATTGTGTTGTATTTGTAGTGGAGGGTTTGAACTTCACGGATTTGTCGGATGTCTAATATTGTTGGTTTGTTTCTGAGAACATTTTTATTAATAAACCCAAAAATTATTTTATAAAAATTGTAGTTACCTCACTGCAGATAATTCCAGCTTCGTTAGAAAAATCTGCCTGGAATTCCGATCCAAAGTCAACTGTTTATACGCGGGATCCCATTTCTTCAAGACTGCAATCTTGCAAACTTTGTGTCCCTTCTCCATCGCCGCAAACATCTTTCCAATGTCCATTTCCATATGTCGACTCAGTGGAGTTCTAGAGGTAGTGAACCCGTTTGAGGATCGATGGTGGAGATGGACGGAGCCACCGGACACTGGACTCGACATTGTGGTTTTCCGAGATGAGGAAGGCCCAACTGAGTTGTGCTGCATCGCTGGAAGAGGAGAGAGAAGAGATGGGAAAAGAAATCGATGAAATGTAACGGAAGAAACGAGGAAGCGTTTGAGATAAACGGAAAATTAATAGGACTTTGACCTGTATTTCGTTTTATTATGAGTCATAGAGAAGTTCAAAAAGTATTTGAGCTTGTGCCACAGTGCCAAGACTTTTTCTGTGGATCTAAAACATTTCGGGTGCATCAAGAATAGGTCAAACTTTTTTTTGTAGTTGACAATTTTTCAGTACAACTATTTGAAGTAAAATGGGGTATTCTCTTTTTTGAATACACCTGAATTCGTTTCGAGCCATAAAGAGCTGCGTGGCACATGCTCTGAATCAGCTAAAATCAACTAAAACAGTTCGTATACTTTTGAACGGTTTTTCACTAGCACTATCACTATATCACTATGAAGAGATGAAAAATGACAAAAAAGCACCATGAAAAAAAGCAGATTAGTTAGTAAACTTAGACAGTAGGTCCGACGCTTTGGTCCTAATAACCAGGACCCATTTCATAAAATACTTTTGAGTTTTTTTTTTAAATTCCAAAATGTCAATCAGACGGTTTCCTCGTTTTTTTTTCTTTTTCGTTCTTTTTTTCTCTACCGGTGCAAAGAACAAATGACCAAGAACCATGTCTACAGATGTCTCTAACAAGAAAAGTGAGCAATAGTGAACTGAAGTTTACGAAATACAGAAGGAGTTGTGAAATTAGGTTAGGAAAGAAAACAAAGGAAATATTGTAGATACCTTAGTGATATGAACTCGGATTCTAAAATATTAGATTTTCCTGAGTTAGGAACTTAGGATTTGGGTTATTTGTTAATATAAAAGAGTAATTTCAGTTTGCAGCTTCTTCTTGTTTCGAGAATTCTTTGAAAGAAAAAACTAATCAAAAACCATGAAATTTCCCTTCTTCATTATGAAACCTCCATTATTTATTACTTCTTTACTGTGCTTAACCTTTATTTCCCCTCTGGCTTAGATGACAATTTACACAGGTTATCAGTGTTTTCCCTTATTTACCTATTTACAAGTGGCGAAAGCTGCTAATACTACTAGAAAATGTGAAAAAAAACGAAATGACGTTGAATGGAAAAAGAAGCACAAAAGTGTGAAATATATTATACATATGACCTAATCAGCATAACGTCACACACGGTTACAAAATGCGCCAAACGACGATAGAAGAAGAAATGATAACGGTGTGAAGGAAAGAATAACTCTCTGTGAAAAGGAGTGTATGATTAAATTGTGCTCTCTTTTCCTCCCTCTGTGTATTGAGAGGAAAAAGGAGCATTCGAAATATATTGTTTCATGAGAAATGCGATGGATGGACGGGGGCAAAAACAAAATCGCTTTGGTTGATTGGAAGAAGAGATGGGAATCTGGAGGGGAAGAAGAAGAGAAGATGGAGAGGAGAAAAAACGAATTCTTTATTGGATTTTTTCTTTATTTGCTAACTGCTATATTTTATGAGGGGTTGTTCATATTTTTGAGAAGTTTAGAAAATGAAATTCGTTGAGTTTTTTTCGAAAAATTGTGAATTTTATGTTCGAATTTTCTTGAAAAACGGATCTTTGAGGATATCAGATCTGATTTTTTTAACACTATCAATTCAAAAAGACATTGCATAATTCAAAAAATTCAAGCTCCTCCCATTTTTGCAATTTTGTCGCACACTTTTCAAAGGCTCATCTACTACCCCCTCATTTACTACTTTCACTCATTTACTATTTTTGATCATAATATGCTAACGCTTTTAACCGACGTTACGTTTCACAAAAAAACTCAAATTCATCAAGTTTTTTCGATTTTGAACAAAAACTTCCTTATTTTTCTGAGCAATACAAGAAAAAGTAGTGAAAATGGATGAATTTGAAGAATTCTCCCTGTAAAATGTTACGGTAGCACTAGTTTTTCGTGGTGTGATATCATGATGATCGAGCTGACGGATTTTTGGTCAGAACATAAATCTTTTCTACAGATTCCCATGGTAGATATACGCTCGAAAATTCTGGACAAATGAAAATGGGACTTTGAAAATTCTGTGCTCATGAGTCGCAAAAATGGGAGGACAGAACTACGGAAATGTCAAGAAAATTTGAATATTTGGGCCACAAAACCTTCCCAAAAAGTTTTATAACCATGCCTATTTTTATGTAGATGAGAAGTGTGAGAAACCTATTGTTGACCTTCATTCACAACACTAAAAAGGGCATAAAATATTTATTTGAAAAGAAAAGTTCTTCATTCAAAAAAATACAGGAAAGGTAAAAAATGAAATTTCAATACATGGTGATGAAGAACAACACAAGGCGAAAAAGAATTCGAAATTCAGAGATAATGAGAAATTGAGAGAGCGAAACGAAGAGACACAAACAAAGCGGACCGGTTCACCGCCACCAAAAACTTTCCGAGATAGATAGAAGGAGAGAGAAAAGACAATCGCCATACAGTCCGAACACACTTTTTCTTTCTCTCTCTCTCTCTCTCTCTCACTTTCTACCTGGGTATACCCGAGACTATTATATAAATGAAACAATTTTCACTACGCACTTTTGATTTTTTTTTTGGAAATGTCAACCTGAGTTTTTTCCACTTTTAAACTTTACTGCAAATAGGAAGATGGAGGAAAGGGGAAGAGGAAGAAGAATGAGGAAAGAAGTTGCAAAAAAGTTCAATCGGAGATGATTGAAAAATTAAATATAGAGAGTTCAGTCACGTAGGTAGAACTGGGTAGGTCAAAAAGTGTGTACTACCTATAGATTAAGTTATCCAAACTTAGTTCGACCTATTTTCCCATTTAAGTTTATAAAAATTCTGAGATTCTTTTTGCATATTCCATCAATTTTTTGGGTCGTATCCCTGATCGCGACTTCATGAATATCAACATCTCTAAATCTCATGTGTGATGTGTCAGAATCTGGGCTGATATCTATTTATATGTTTATTATTTTTCATTAGTCTTACAAACCTTTCAGTGCAGCTTCGAATTCTATATCCATGGGTTGTGAGAAAGTTGGGCCTGTCCCGTATCTGATCTACCTAGAATTATACCATATATAGGACTATACTAAAAAAAAAAACTCACATAGCCACTTCTCGTGATCTCTATGTTTT